>JAMJFZ010001789.1:3182500-3335000 GCA_026225945.1 Cricetomys ansorgei
TGACTGCTCTTCCAGAGGTCCTGAGTTCAGTGCCCAGCCACCACAGGGTAGCTCACAACCATCTATAATGGGATCTGATGCCCTCTTCTGGCATGCAGGTGTACATGCAGCTAAAGCACTCATAAAAATAAATAAATCTTAAAAGAAAAAAGAAAAGAAGTTTCTGGACATTTATAAAAAAAACGCAATTCTCAAATTTGAATTTTTTAAAATTGGCAGTTAATATTTTAAAAAGAAGCTCTGGGCCTACTGGTGGTGCCAGCCTGCAATCACAGTTGCTCAGGAGGCTGAGACAGAAGGGTCATCCTGGGCAAGTTAGGGAAATTATGCGTCAAAATAAAACATAAAAAGGGGCTGGAGAGATGGCTCAGAGGTGTAGAGAACTTCTCGTTCTTGCAGAGGACCTGGGTTTGGTTCCCAGCACCCACAAGATGGCTCATAACCATCCCTAACTCAGGTTCCAAGGGCTCTGATGCCCTGTGGGCACCAGACATGCATGTGGTGTACACACATATGTGTAGGCAAGACACTCAAAACATAAAAGTTTTACAAAGTCTCTTCCCCCCTCCAACACAGGGTTTCTCTGTTGTAACTCTGGCTGTCCTGGAACTCACTCTGTAGATCAGACTGGCCTCGACCTCACAGAGATCTGCCTGCCTCTGCTTCCTGAGTGCGAAAATTAAAAGCATTCACCACCACAGCCGGCTTTTTTTTTTTTTTTCTTTAAGTTAAAAGGCTGGGGTTATGACTTGGTCAGTAGAGTACTCATTTAGCATGTCCAAGGCCCTGGGTTTGACCCCCAACACTGCCTAAAATAGGGTGTGGGGTCAAGGCACTGCTGCCAAGCCTGACCCCTTGAGTTCAATTCCCAAGACCCACATGGTGGAAGGAGAGGACCGACTCCCACAAATTACCTGCTTTCCTTGAGTCCTGACTTACCCCTCTGTGGTCCAGTATGGCTGTTTTCCTAGTGAGACCTCACATGGCTGGCAATTTCTTTTGATAGCTACGGTTTGTTGCTTCAGAATCTGTAGCAGTTTCCCTCAATTGTGTTCCTTCGCTGTACCAGGCACCATGCTAGGAGGTGGGGTATGATGACCAGGCGTTGCTTCTTCCAGGAGGCTCAGAAACGGCGGGGTGAGCAGAGACATAAGCGTCTGTATTGTTTGTTGTATGTGACCAAATGCCTGACGAACTGACTCACGAGAGGCAGGGTTTGCTTGGATCCGTGCAAAGGGTTGAGGAGACACGGTCCAACATGGTAGGAGGAACATGTGGCGGGACTCTTCTCCTTTTCACACCTCGGGGGTACAGGAAGCAGGGGTGGGACAAAGGACAGGAAGTGAGACTAAATTATAAACCTCAGGATCCACCTTGTCTACTGAAATACTTCCTCCACTTCCGAGAGGTATGATAACTTCTCAGATCCGCGCCACCAGCTGGGACCAACACAGGAGCCTCTGGGAGACATTTTACATCAACAGAAGTTGATCATAACTTGTCCAGAGTGTTTGAATGGATGCTGTTTGGTGCTCTGCCTGAACCCCCACCCAGGGCTAACACCCCTGTCCCTGCAGTGGGGACAGGCAGATAGAGGTAGATATCCCCTCCTCCACAGATAGTGGACCTCAGTTCTTAGGAGCTGCTTCTCCCGGTCAGTTGTATCCACCCGGTCCAGCTCACAGCTTGATACTGGAAACAGCGGCAATAACAAAAACCAGCAGGCCAGCATGGCAGCATCAAGATGGAGAGAAGACAATTCTGCATTATCGTTGAGGCTCCAGAGGAGCCACCATGCCCACACTGCCATCGGGCCAGGCCTAGACCTCACCAGGCGCCACAGCTCGCCTGGGCTCCTTCCTTCCCTGCTTTAGACATCAAGAGCCTTTCTGAAGCGCATGCTCACAAAAGTCCCCTTGTCTCAAGTCCCAGTTCTGGGGAACTCACCCTATGGCAACGTGGTGAGGCAATAATCGGCGAACATCAGCCTGTATTTTTGCCATTTCTTTGCCTTTTTACTTTTCATTTTTATTGTGTGTGTGTACACACATGCACACTCATGCATACTCCACAGTATGGGCCACCCCTCCAGCCCCCTTCTTTGTCTTTTTAAACAAGAGATCTTAAATACAATTTTTAGTTCAAGAAGGAGAGAAAGACAGGGGAAATGGAGACACTGAAAAGTATAGGAGCCCTTCACTCCGGAGATTGGCTGGGGTCAGAAACTTCCACACAGTGGATAAAAGGAGAATTGCCCTCCAGAGACAGTATTGCTCTTCCGAGTACTGGAGATGAAAGACATCTCCAACAAGGACGATTAAAAAGAATAAGATATGGACCAACAAGATGTCTCAGGGAGTAAAGGTGGCTAGCCTTGTTAACCTGAGAATAAGCCCTGAAATCTGTGTGGTGGAAGAGAAGAACCAGCTCCCACAAACTGTCCTACACACACACACACACACACACACACACACACACACACACACACACAGTCCATAGTAAAAGGGAAAGGCTTAAATAAAGGTAAAGATGGCAGCCTTTCCCCTGCTTTTAGTTCCTTTGGGGACCAAGCAAGGAGTTGATGCTTCCCATCAAAAGCAGCTCCTGGGTGCGTCTCTGTCTGCGTGCTGGGGCTGTGTGCGGAAGACTGCGTGTCTGGAGCATCACGCTGCCCAGCCTGGAACATCATGTGAAGTGCCCAGCAATTGTAGTAGTGCTACCATAGCCAGAGTTTTCGGACCGAAGTCCTGGTTCTGACAGCCCAACTGGCTTGGCTCAGCTCTGCCAGTGTCTCACCACACAAACCATAGAGACGAGAGGAATGGTGAAGAGGAGAGAGGAGATCTAATCCACGAATGGGGAGAGGAACAAATAAAGGGGTCCAGGGACTCCATGAGATGATGATGGGTGCTTGAGGCTTAG
The DNA here is from genome assembly GCA_026225945.1 of Cricetomys ansorgei. Classification (NCBI taxonomy): domain Eukaryota; kingdom Metazoa; phylum Chordata; class Mammalia; order Rodentia; family Nesomyidae; genus Cricetomys; species Cricetomys ansorgei. Next base: position 3,185,423 of record JAMJFZ010001789.1, read on the forward strand.
ATGGAGGAGAACTGGGGCAAGGGGCAAGGGGAGTGGAACACTTGAAAGAAGTTTCTGTTACTTTGGTTTCTGTAAAAACGCAAAATGGCGTTTGGATTACGGTTGGGGTTCCCATCCCAGCTGCAGTCTAGTTGTTTAGAGTTGGGTTTGGAATGCTGGATGCAGGTGGCTATAATTTGGTTAGGCGCGGGCATTCTGACACACCTGTAGCTTTTTTGGGGATCGGGTGCCACATGGGTTTATGGGAACTTTTGGCTTAAGGTATAAAAAGTCTGAGTCAAGGTAGGTGTTGGTTTGTTGCTCGTTGTTTGTGTTGCTGTTGTTAGTTACTTAGTGTGATAATTGCTGAGAGAACAAAGGTTGGAGAGACTGAGTTTACAGACCGTGAGCTGAGACGCTAGTCTGACTCACTGTCAGCTAGTCCTCTTCAAGCTTAGGACGGCTTAAAAGAGGCTGTGAAGATTTCTACCTTCCTCTCATTCTATATCAAGGCTGCTGGTAAAAGCAGTGAAGATTTCTTTCTATCTTTCCTTTCTCCTTCCCTAAAGAGAGGGTAAAAGATTGTGGCACACTGCAACAGTCTAGGGCGTGCACAAGGAATCAATCTTGGTCAAGGTGCGGTCACACACATCACCGCCTCAGCTCTGTCCTAAGCCTGCATTCTAGGAACATCAGGTCTGGCAGGCAAGACCTCCCCAATGGGAGCAGCTATCTATGGTGGAGAGGATGCGCCCTGGAGCAGATCATCTCATAGGAACCAGACTGGTCCCCTTCTGTGATGCATTGATGTGTAAACAATTTATTGAGCACTTTATGGGATCAGAGCTGAGACAGTGATGTGTGTGACCACTGCTTTTACAAGCAGCCTTGATATAGAATTTAAAAATTCTACTCTCTTTCTACGTAATCTAATGGGTAAGATAATTTAATAATATGGAGTTTAAGGACAATAAGAAACAGGAAACCCAAGAAAAAGCTACGTGGGTGTGTTTGTCACACTGTCCTGTGTCTCTCTGGCCCTGTGGGCTCTGTTGTCCTTTGAAGGCAGACAGAAGCCAGATGAGGGCGATATAATGCTTATTCAGCTGCTCCATGTTCGGGCCACCAGGTAGGGGTGAGAGGACCTACTTTAATCCTTCTGAGTTTAAATTCTAAAAACTGATACGCGGGTACATTTTGTTCACAAGCTGGTCAAACAACTGTGTGGCCCTGGGATGGCTTGGAATTCAGGTTTGTCCTACGTATCCATTTAGCACAGCCTGGCATGCAGGAGGCTCTGCTGGGCCACTTCATGGGAGTCTTCCCCTCTATGATCTCAAGGTCCAGCTCCTGAGCAACTCTGATCTGGCCCAAGGCCACCGGAGGTAGTCTCTCCTCTGAGTCCTTGCTGGCACTGCTTTGAGCAGAAGGCAGCAGTGCACTGCCACACTGTCCTTATCCTCATGGGTCACAACCTTACTGCCTTTGAGGGTCATCTGGAACCCTTTGATGTGCTCTCTGATGTTCAGGCTGCACTCCAGACCAGAGAAGGACGCAGGCGTCAGTGTGCTGCCAAGGTTAGCAATGAATTGCACTTTAGCAAGGATTAGCAGATTCCAAATGACTGGGCTCAGAGAACAAGAGAGACTGTGACCTCAAGGTCCTTTTTTACTGGCGAAGCAGGCCAAAAATAACTGTGGCCCTGAGATGAGGAATTCTTGTATCTGATTCCAGCCCCGGCTCTGGTGCTGCCAGATTTTGAGAAAGTCCCTGTGGGGTTTCCACTTTCTCATTGATATGTGGGGATTAGAATATCTTCCTGCCTGGGATAATATGTCTATGGTAGATATTCAAATGCTGACGGTATTAATAATAATAAATATTCCTTAAATTTTAAAAAATATGTATTTTTAATAATGTATGGGTGTTTGGTTGAATGCATGCATGTGTGCTATAATCATGGAGTGCCTGCAGAGGCCAGAAGAGGGCGTCAGATTCCCCTGGGACTGGAATTACAGATGGTTGTGACCTACCATATGGGTGCTGGGAATTGAACCCAGGGCCTCTGGAAGACCAGCTAGTACAGTAGGCTGGCCTCGAACTCACAGAGATGTGAGAGATATGCCTGCCTCTATCTCCCAGTGCTGTGATTAAAGGTGTACACCACCACATGCCACCACACCTGGTTCCCTGCAATTCTTCTTCTTTTAAATCTTATTTTATGTACATTGGTTTAATGGTGGCAGATCCTCTGGAAAAGGAGTTACAGACAGTTGTGAGCTGCCATGCGAGTGCTGGGACTTGAATCCCGGTCCTCTGGAAGAGCAGCCAGTGCTCTTAACCACCGAGCCATCTCTCCAGCCCCAGCAATTATTCTTAACACAGGGGTACTCTCCCCCCTTGAGATTCAGACTCCTTTGTTTGTTTGTCTTATCTGTACTGGTCTTTTGTCATTTCAACCTGTAAAAGGATTCAGAGAGCTGGCATGGAGGTACTGACTGTCCATCCAGCACTTGGCTGGCTGAGGCAACAGAATCAGAAGCTCAGGGCAACCTGAGCTACACAGTGAGACCCCATGTCGAAAAAATAAAAGATGGGGACCATCAGAAGAAATGGAAACTGAAATCTGTTACTTAAGACTTCCTCTGGTGCTATTAGCTTTCTACGTTAATGTCCGGTCTGAGCAGGTAGCAAGTCTTTTCACAGGTTCACAGCCTAACCTGGATATGTAAATGAAAGCATTTAGCCTTCATGGTCACATTTAAATAGAGGAATAAACAAAGTGGAAGCTGTGGAAATCCTGACATCTCCTGGCTGCTCTGGTCCAGACTACAAAGCCTGAAGTAAGTCTCACTCCTAACTGAAACAGCTTCATGGACATTCACCAGAAAAATACACTCTTTGTACATATGAACTCCAACCATGTTAAACTCTGGCTATCTCCTGGCTGCTGGTGTTTGTAACGCTGAAGTGTGTGTCTGTACATCTGACAGATGTATTTCTGGAAATGCTGTGTACTTGCACATTTACAACTTCCCTAGAGGCTACCCTGTGTAACCGAAGGTGCTGGAAGTAAGGATGATCTATGAGGGCATGCAAAAGCTGGAACGCGTCCAACCTCAATAGTACAAGCAACCTCAATTAAGAGCTTGCAAAATGCCTGGAGTTGTGCTAAGTACTTTACATGAATTATTTAATTTAGTCCTCTCAGCAATTTTATAAAATAGGCATTATAATAATGCTGATTTTATATACAAGGAAATTAGAATCAGAAGGTCGGTTTGTGATCAAGTGAGGGTATGAGCCTCTAGCTAATGCTAAAGCCTTTGCTATTTTAAAAACCTATTTATTTATTTACTTATTTATGTTGAGGCAGGGTCTTATTGCATTGCCCTGGCTGGCCTGGAGCTCACTGTGTAAACAAGGCTGGTCTTGAACACACAGAGATATGCTTGCCTCTGCCTTCCAAATTCTGGAATTAAAGATGTCTGCCACCAAGCCCAGGTATTATTTGTTTTTTGGTTTTTTTTAAATAGGGTCTTGCTATGTTGCCCAGGCTGGCCCAGCTGTGACTGCACAACATCGCACCTGGCTTGCTTTTCTTTTAAAGTCAACTCTAATGGGATAGCTGATTCATATGCCACACAATTTGATCACTTCAAGTGTACAATTCTTCACTTCCAGCAGGCAGAGTTGTCACCCAAAGAGAAACCCCATCTATCAACTGATGAGTGGATGGAAAAAAAAAAGGAATATCCGTAGACTAAAATATTATCGGGAAATAAAAAGAGGAAAAGTAGTGAGACATGTAAAAGCCGAGGATTCACAGATGAACTCACGAGTATGGAAGTTATGAGACTCAGAGAGGCTTTCTTTATATCCACACACTCCGTGCTTACATATATGCACAGTTTTCTACGACAAAGCATATCTTCAGGGTTCTTCAGCAGTGCAACGATTCCCACAGCATGCTCTTGGCAAGACATGGGGACAGCCCAACTCCAACGAGCTGAGCCAACTTCTGCCTCTGGTCTCCTGGACCAGTTCACTTCCTGTTCAGGTAGCATTTTTGTCTTTGACTCTTAATACTGGTCCTTGCCTCCTCTTCCTAGCTTACGCCTGTCGTTTGCTTTGGCCATACATTTCCTTTGCAATTCTTTGTGGTTTGCAAATAAGTATTGCTTTTTACAGAATCCCTCTCTGGTTATTTAGGCTGATACATTCAACAACATATCTAAATGTCTTTTTGTTGCTTATGCTTTGAGTTTATAGCTAAGAAACCATTGCCTAACCCAAAGTCAGGAAGACGTGAGCCTGTTTCCCTGTAAGAGTTTCATACTTTTAGCACTCGGATTGAAATCTGTGAAGAGTTTCCCTTTAATGTACTAACAATTATTTAATTTTGTGTACAGTACTTGCCAAAGCCAAACCTTTCTTTCACTTTTTCATTTTAATAAACTCTCATTTTCTTGTCTAGAGAGAAATTAAGGCTCCCTCCCTTTCTCCTAAATTTCAGATCAAGATTCTAAAAAGCTGACTCATTTGCCTGTGATTGTCACGTGCTCCTGATCCCAGGGGTGGGGGATAACATACTGAAAAAGGAAACGAAAGCTGTCCTAACTCAGGATAGTCAGGGCCCAGGGGCACACAAGGCACTGGTATCCATCATCAGAGAGTGGAGGCCAGTAGAGGCCATTAGAGACAGTAGGTTCTTGTTTGTAGACAGGTATTTGCCAGCAGGAAACCCAGTTAAGTTGAAAGACTTAGGGTCGACTAAAAGTTAATTATTGAGTGAAATTCAGATTTAAGTGGGTGCTCTAACCTGTTGATTTTTATGTAAAAGAAATAAATAGTCACTCTAATCCATCAAGTTTCAGCACCGTTCCAATGGCTTGAATGTGACATCTGTAATGTCTGCACGTGTCTCTGTGAAGTGAGCACAAGCAAACCCACTTCATGGTTTACGTAACAATGTGACCCGACCTCGCAATTGGATGTATTTCTGCATCTGTTGCAGTAGCTTCACACAGTAAACAGACCACAGTCTCCCTGCGCGGTCTGCAGAGGATCGCTCCCTTCCTGTGTGTTTCCCAACCCCTCACCCCGCAGCGGCTGAAAACTGCCCTTTTGTCTATGTGTTCGAGAAAAAGGGAGAAATCTCTTCCAAAGTAGTCCACAAGATGGCCTGGCTCCCTGAGACAGGATCTGAGAGGACCGGAGAACTGTGAGGATGTTTTATGGAGGGTGTGTGGCCTGGGTGCCCCGTTATGTGGAAGGCATCTGCTAGCTCCTGTCGTTTGCACATCTCGCGGTAACCCTCTATTGATCTCTGCCGCGTCTCTCGCTTTCTCTGTCCCTCCCGCTGTGCTCCATCCTGTTCAGCTCCTCTTTCGCTGTGCTAATTCAATGGTTTCTAATTGGATCCTCTGCCTGACTAATGGCTTCTGACCAACTGTAAGGGCTGACATTTACTTACTTGATTTCCACCCCTCCCTCTGTTCCGGCCTCTTTGTGAGCAGAGTTTAAATTAGGCAAGCTGTCAGCTCCAGCCCCCTTTTTTTAATGTCTATTCTGGCCTCTTGTGATTTGGGTGGGGAGAGAGGAGCCGGGAAGAGCATGGAAACCTGCACTGAGCTCATCAGTGCCCCAAAGCAGAGCGCACTTTGTTATCTGTGTCTTGACACCCCACCTCCCTTTGTCTTCGTTGCAGCCTGGCCCCAGCCTGCTGGCTTCAGCTGGAACCGATTTTATTTTGTCCCCAAGTGTCCAACCATTCAATTCTTATTATTGCAAAGGTTCTGAACTGAGCATCACTTCGATGATGTAGGGGAATTGTGATTGGGGCTGCAGCTAGCTTAAAGCTTTGTTTCTTTTGTGTGTGTGTGTGTGTGTGTGTGTGTGTATGTGTGTGTGTGTACACATGCACGCGTACCGTGCGCCATGTGTGCAGATGCTTGAAGAGGCCAGAAGGGAGCCTGAGATCCCTCAGAGCTGGAGTTTAAGCTGTTGTGAACGGCCCACCATCTCTCCAGCCCCAAGTGACAGCTGTCTTAGTGACTTGATTGTCACGATCTCAGCCCATCCCATCTCTTTCCTGTTCCTAGAGAGGAGCGTCTTTGGAGAGCCGAGGGAAGGAATCCTGAAGGGATGCCACTTTGGAAACATTGTCACCTTTGCTTTGACTTTACACCTTGTTGTCCTCTTCTTTTTCTCCGGAGCTGGGGGTCCAGCCTAGGGCTTCGTGTGTGATAGTTGAGAACCCAGCCCCTGCCCTCCATCCTGTGCCCCTTTCACTAAATCTTGTAACCCCAAATGAAGCGGAAGAGCCATCACCCCGAACTATTTTCTTAGACTGTATAGTCCCAAATCGAGTTTAAAACCATCCTCATACATGGCTTACGGAGTTTATAGTCATCACTCCACAGAACAGGACAAAAGCAAACTGCAAGCTTTCCCAGATTTGGGGCCACGTGGCAGCAAGGGTCCGGTGTCTAGCATCTCCCAAGCAGCTATTATTCAGACAAGCTGTTAGCTGCTGGCTCATCCTCAGAGAGCATTTTTACTTGATTTACTTGATTCCTATACTCTTCTTTCCAGCCTCCAGTGCGTGAGCCTGCATGCACACCCCTCACGCATGCACACACACACTTCTCTTTAATTGAGCTGTAGCCCGTCTTTGTCAGGCATTTCTAACATGCAGCTCACGGATCATCCTGGAGCTGCCGTGATAGATGATTGTCTCTCTGGACCAACGCTTCATTAAGAGTGACAGCACACAACCAATAGTCACCATGCCACTCTGCTCGGGGACCCAAGTATAGCTCAACAGGAAGGCTGGGAGACAAAGAGATGGGGTGGGAGGGGATACAGTAGTGATGGAGTGTCTTCTGGGACAGGAAACAACTAGGCTGCAGGTCACAGTCTTATACTGGGTTCTGACGTTAGAGTTAGGCTAATGCAGGCAACTCAGTTACACAGGTACTTCCCCTGCAGCCGACAGGTCAATGTTCAAGCCCCCAAGAAACATCCAGAATACCCAATCTCCATAGGAAGTCCTTTGTTTGTGAAATCAACATGGCTTGTGATGTGTTCTCCCTATGCAGTCTTCCCTGCTTCTAGAATTGCATTCTCTTTCTTAGGCAGAAGACCAGCGACTAAGAAAGGAACAAATACTTCCTGTGCTGTATGACTGATTTACTTAGTTATGTAAACTCACATTTTAAAAAAATCAGGATGTAGAAGCTGGGGAGTTTTCAGTGGTAGAACACTTGCCCAGCACTCCCAGAGCCTTAAGTTTTATCTGTAGCATTGCATATATATAACACATAACAAATGCATGGATAAATATTGGATGGTTTCAACAAATATATACACCCTGTGACCACCACCCCATTAAATACAGTTGCTTAATGAAGCCTCAGATTCAGTCGCCTTGGGAGACCGGCTCAGTTTATAGCTACAGAAATTGAGGGCCGGAAGGGTTAAGGACAACAGCCATAAAAATGGCAAACACTAAGCCTGCCAGGGCTGGGAGCTTAGCTATCCTGCTTCATTTACTCCTCTGCCCGCACTCATCCCTTTCATCTCTGGGAGGCAGACTATCCAGGGTCACACCACTCCGTAGTTGGAGAGGGGTTTCTGGTGTGCAGACTTTCCTCCCCCTGACCTTCAGAGATTTGCTCCAGAGAGAAAAGTTCTCTGAAATAGAACTGAAAGTCATCAGTGAAAGGTCAGTGAGAAGGGAAAACAGTCAAGGGAACGGGTGACTTCAGACAGTGCAGACTTTGTTTGGGGGACACCCGCAGAGGGGTCCTTGTAAGAATCAGCTGGCTGTCTATGTACGCCCTGGTGTTACAGGGCAGGAAGGAGGGGTGGATGGAGAAGAAGGTTGAAAAGTTTCCCTTTTGGCCTAGGGGTGACCAGTGAATATTTAAAGGACGTCAGGTGATCCTTAAACATCTTTCCTTTGTAGACATTACTTGGGGGCCCACAGGGCAGGGAATCAAGAATCTAAAAATTAATTTATTTTTAGAAACCAAATAACTTTAGTTGCTGAAACTGTCATAATTTGACCAAAATGGAGGAGCTGTACCAAACCGTGTGGACCTGGCTCACACTCAGAAGGCACAGCTATACGCCCCACATCTATGTTAGCTTGTGTTCACCCACTCTTACTTCTTGAACAGAAATCCCAGCTCATCAGAGCACTTCAAACAATCCAACCCAAATCCTAAAACACAAGAAGATATAATTAATAGTTCAAACTATATTTATATTTATTGGGAAGTGGGTATATATAGAGCCCAGTAAATTACAGAAGGGCTTGTGAGAAAGAATCATAAGATTCCCTACACACGTGCACACACACACATACACACACACTATATGCATGCACATATACACCCACACACTCACACATACATGCATGCACACACACATGCACAAACACACACACACACCATATTCACACACACACTCTCACACACACACACACACCATATACACACACACACTCTCACACACACACATACCATATACACACACACACTCTCACACACACACACACCATATACACACACACACTCTCACACACACACACCATATACACACACACACTCTCACACACACACACCATATACACATACACACTCTCACACACACACACACCATATACACACACACACTCTCACACACACACACATACCATATACACACACACACTCTCACACACACACACACCATATACACACACACACTCTCACACACACACACACCATATACACACACACACTCTCACACACACACACACCATATACACACACACACTCTCACACACACACACACCATATACACACACACACTCTCACACACACACACACCATATACACACACACACTCACACACACACACATACCATATACACACACACACTCTCACACACACACACACCATATACACACACACACTCTCACACACACACACCATATACACACACACACTCTCACACACACACACACCATATACACACACACACTCTCACATACACATACACCATATGCACACACACGCTCACACTAACGCATGCATGTACACACACATGCATACACACACACCATACGCACACTCACATAGGTGCACATACTCGCACGCTAATCGCTGCATACATGTAGAGGTCAGAAGACAGCCTGCAGGAGTTGCCCAGTTCTCTACCTCCACCATGTGGATCCCAGGGACAGAAATCAGGTTGCCAAGGCTGGCAGGCGAGCGCTCCTACATGCTGAGCCATCTCCTCAGCCCAGGAAGCTCTCTTCAAAAATATTCTTGTTGCTCAAGGCCTTGTACACCTGTACCTCTACAGCCACATACCTCCAGCCCCAGGACGCTCTTTTAAAGAGCTGTGAGTGAGGGTTGAGTTCCTGCGATGTCACCATGCCTCCCTTGTGGAAATGGGACTGTCAGGGTTTGTATCTCTCAAGACTGTTGTGAAAATTATACGACAATGGTAAATGGTGCCCATATGCAGTAAGCGGCCGACAATGGCCGCTGGGACCGACTGGCCTTCCATCCCCACTTACCATAAGTTCCAGCTTACCGTAAGGTAAGGGTGGAACAAGTTGTCAAGAAGAAGGTGGCATCCCTCTTGTCCCCCTAAAATAGCTGAGGGTGAGGAGAAGGCTTATAAAGAGCCAGAGAGGAAGTAGTTGATGCCTGTGGGCCCACATGCTACCTAAACCACTTCACACTGCCGTCGTGGGAAGGCTGTGGCAGACAACACGTGGAGCTGTGTTCCAACATAATTTATAACTGTATTTATAGAAATGTGGACGCCGTGTCATTTCCACATTTTCTCCTTGACAGTTAAAAAGTGTAAAGATTGTTGTAAGGTCACAGGCCAGACCAGACGGAGCTTTACTGCCCCGACGGTCCGGGAGAAACTGTGCTAAGGACCCTCCAAGAATGTTGGGTTCTCAACTGAGGTTGGGACTGTCGGGGAGGGGTGTCACCCAAGGAAAGCAACAGTCTGAACTAGAACTTCAGAGGAACGAAGAACACCCAGGATCTGGGGTGGCAGCTTCTACAGCACCAGCCATTAGATTCAAGCTGAACAGAGGGTCACTCTGGTCCTTACCTTACAACATCCAGGATCAGGACTGAAGACTCTCAGGCTCTGAGCAGGCCGTTCTCCTGGTGACAGTCGCTGGCCCTGCTCTCTCTTCATCTGAGAAGCAATATGGGTCCCCTTGGGGTCCCCCAAATCCCTCAGCTGCACACCTGGCTGGCCCAGGAGTACCCACTAATGAAGAAAGGCAGACCCTTTGATTCACCCACACCCTTTCTGGACGCACATCTATTTTTAGCTGGCGCAGCCCACATACAGCTGCCCGTTACGCATCCCCTCCTCCTCTGTGTGTAGCGTGGAGGAGACATGGGTCAGCACGGCAGATGGCGGCCTTGCTGCTGCAGCAGATTGCCTGTCTCCCATGGGACTGGGTTAAAGCGGGGTGTTAGATGAGGCCTGTGTCCAGCCCTACCCCTCCACAAGTGTGCTTCTGGGCTGTCTTTTCTTCCTTCAGTACCTCTGGGAAGGGTGAGTAGGGGTGGGGTGGGGGTGTATGTGTGAGTTGGGGGGCAAGTGTTACGAAGGGGAGAGGTAAGAAGAGAGTAAAAGCTCCGTCTTTCTCTGCACAGGCCCACCCAGTGAGCAGCCCGTTAGTTCCTGCCTTGATGGTGGCATGAAGCATGGTGGGCTCTTGGAGGGTAGCAGAGGTATGCCGTAGGGAACAAGACTCCCCAAAGCCCCTGACATGGAGAGGCATAAGAGGGTGGGTACCTCAAAGAGTGACCATTTTCACTTCCTGGCTCTGTAGAGGCCTGGGGCTTAATGTCATTTCACATTAGTTCAAACAGTGGTTCTTGTCATTCCCTTCCTGCCCCCATTAAATCTTGGGCCTCAACATCTTTCATGAGCTAGAAAGCAGGTAAAGGAGAATTAAGTCAAGGAAGCTGACTCTTCTCTCTCTCTCTTTCCTTTCTCTTTTCGAGACAGGGTCTTACGTAGCTCAGACCAGCCTCAAACTCAACCAAGAAGCCAAGGATACTTTTGACCTTCTGATCCTCCTGCCTCCACCCAGTAGGTGCTGGGATTACAGGCCTGTGATGTCATACCCAGTTTTATCCAGTGGTGAGGAGGATACACAGGGCTTCATGCAAATTAGACAAGCAGTCCAGAAAGCCTCTTCTTATACTTAAAAAGAAAATCTACTGAAGTCCAGTCTGTGGTGTGGTCTTGGTGGGAATCCCACAGTGGGAACGAGCCGTATCTTCAGAGTGGGCCATTCTCTCTGGCAAGGAGACAACAGCTTTCAGGCCTGAACTTTCATCCTGAAGACAAGACAGTTCCAGTGGGAGGAAGCCCTGGTGGGAGCTGAACGGCCTTGCCCATGCCCCGGCATCTGGCGGCTTCCCCTCTGGCCTTACCAAGCTCCGCTCTCTGGGACTGGACAATGGATCTGTGGCCCTGCTCACTTTGAACCTGCCATTAGGAAAGCCTTTGCCCTGCCCCTGCACATATACACATGCACATATGCACACACGTTCACACGTGTGCACTCACTAGCTAGACAGGCAGGCTGGCCCATCTGCCAATCAATCTTCCTCGCCGCTTTCCCAGCTGGCAGCAGTGGGGCTGGCGTGTAAATCATTCAGGTCCCCTCTCAGCTCTGCCAGGACACGGAGCTCTTTTTAATTAAGAAGAATGGAGGATGCTGCTGGCTCTGGAAATGGCAATATTAACTTACTAATGAGTCTTTAAAGAGATGTGTCTGAGTAGGCTGTGCCACCTGCCTGTCTCTGAAGCTCTATAGGGCAGACTGGACCCCGGGGAAAGCTGCGTGGGGTCCAGGGGGCAGAGGGGACCTGCACTGGAGGTGGAGAGCAAAGGGCCCCTCTTGCCTCCAGAGCTAACGCAGCTCAGTCTAATGAGCTGGGACTAACGGGTACATTTCCCTCTCTAAAGAAAGAGCCAGATTGCAATGTGAGTTGAACCTTTGAGCCCTGCCAGATAGCTGTGGGACACCAGAGGCACCCCAGAAAGGTCAGAACACAGTAGAAAGCATGATTAGGCTTCCAGACAGATGCTCAAATACCACAAGGAATAGACTGCCATTAACCAGGAAGGCAGAAGCAGCCAGAGACCAGAGCAAGGCTCCCCATAAGGCCCCTGTGATGAGGCTGTGGGGAACTGAGGCTGTGACGGTTAATCAAGGGAGAGAGCTCTCTGTGCGTATGTAGCTTCAGAAAGAACATGAAACGCCCATCCAGAATCTGCCCCTTTTCACTATGACCACGTGATTCTTTTCCCGCGGCTTCAGCCCCACGCAATTTTCCCTGGAAACTAAAGCTGGGAGACTCCTTCAGCTGCTCTCTGCCCCACTTCCCATCTAGAAGAAGGAAAAGCCACCACAGAAAGGGCATGCCATATCCATGGCTGCACAGCCCGGGTAGGTATGACAGGCCGTGTCCTGTGCCCTTGCTGCTCTTAGTGTCTCCCAGAGGCAGCTGTGGAGGCCGTGCCAACATGGCTCCTGACCTCACTTCACGCTGTCATTCTCAGTCTCTTGCCCCACTGGCCAGGAAATTCCTCCTGGTTTATAACAAACGCTCAGGCTTTATTACAAGCCCCATTTCCTCTTCAATTCCCCCAATCCTGTGCACTGCACAAGAGAGGAATGTGCGGCTCCCGCCCCTGCTTCTCAACCGCCTGGAGTCTGAAAACTATGACCCTGTCCCCTCCCCGTGGGCAGAGACATTCCTTAGCTGATACTCGCTAAGCCCCTTTAGGTTCCGGAATCATGCAGTGCACTGGGGTGGGGGGCAGAGAGAACACTGCGGGGAGGAGGCAGAAGGTCCTAAAGGAATGTACTCAGTTCTTTCTGATCAGGTCTGCATCCTAGAGACTACGCACTCCAACATTCTGTCTCAGCCGGAGGGGTGGGGCGGTGGAGGGGGGGCTGCCCGCAAGATACAGGTCATGGCGCTGATTATCACCTCTGCCCCGCCGTCTCCCACCCGGTTTGATTGGATCTTAATCCTTCATTGGGCTGACTTCCAGACGGACGGGGTGTGGGACGGGGTGGGGAAGAGGGGGGTGGAGAGGGGCTCAAAGAGCTTGTCTTGGCTGGTGATTAGTGAGCCATCTCCACTCCCACCGCTATGAACAGACCAGGCTTCTGCTTAAGAGCGCCACCTGGCGATCACCCAGCGAAGGCCACCAGCTGTCCTCCAGTCTGGCCTGCAGCTTCAGCCGCAACCGAGCAACCTCCGTTTAGCTGAGAAGAAAGGTATGCCCTGTAAAGTGATCCTAGCATAATGGGCTGCAGGAAGGCGTGGACCTCCAGGTCACCCAACCTGTGAAGCTGGCCCCAGTTCCTGGACACGCTAGCCGGAACACAGCAGGCCAGAGGTGAAGATACTATCTCAGAAAGAAAGAAGAAATAAATGCTCCTTCACACGGTACCTGCAAAGGGCCCAGCAACTCCGCTGACAGGATGGTAACATGTGTCGCTGGTACAGTAGAGAAGAGTGTACCTACTCTTGGAATCCATCAGTCTCACAAAACTCTCCTGCGTGTGCTCTTGTTTGTGGGTCACCACTCTGAGAAGCTGCTTGATACTCTAAACTGTGTCTCCCCACCTGCTGCTTCCTCATAACAGGCTTGGGTTCAGCAGGCTGGATTCCATGGGAGACCGAACAGGCACTCAGTAGGTGCTCATCAGGTGCACCTGCTGCTGATTGTAAGCCAGTTGACCTTGACAAATACAAAGTAGGACTTTTTACAAAGTGACTGACTGACTTTGCCTGGGGCTGAGCACCTCCAAGCTTGATTAAGACTTTAGTATCACAGTAACACAGTTCCACAGGCTTACTCTGCGGGGGTGGAGGGGGGCGGGGTCTGCGGGGGTGGAGGGGGGCGGGGGCATTTGTGACATTGCTCTCCCCTCTTTGCCTTCTCTCACCAAAGTTAAAAGTCAAACTCCTTTGTTTGTTTTGGTATTGGGACGGTGACCTAGGGCATTGGTTATGTTAAGGATGCCTTCTATCAGGAAGCCCCATCAAAAAACTTCACTATTTATTTATTTATTTATTCACCTGTCTATCTCTGTGTGTGTTTGTGTGTGTGTGAGAGAGAGAGAGAGAAAGAGACAAAGAGAGAGATTATGGCATAGCGCACATGCAGATGTCAGAGGTCAATCCGTGGGAGTTGGTTCTCTCTGTGCATCTTGTGTGTTTCAGAGACTGAACCCAGGTTGTCAGGTAAGTGCCTCTACTCATTGAGCCATCTGGTCTCCCAGCCCCCAACGAATACTTTTAAAAAAGAGCACAGAAAACCATGCTGGGTGCTATGCAAGATCTTAGAGCAAGAGTGAAGAGGAACTTCTGACTGGAGAAGGGACTCCACACTAGAATAAGGTGGCGAGGAATCAAAGAACACACTGGAATCCCTCTGGGCTTGGCACTCCTCAAGGCCCAGGCTTGATACAGTCAGCCTAGGCATGGGAACTGCAGGTGACTCAGGGAATCTTAAGTGGTGGTTGCTAGGTTACGAGCTTCTTTAATGTGCTTCAATGTAAAGACTAAAGGATGTTACCTGGCTGGCAGGAAGAGCAATGGGGGAAGGAGTAAGGAAAAGGAATAAGCCAGACTTCCAGAATTAGCAATTGGCATAGCCTGGAGGCAAACTGTGTTTTCCCCTTACTTTTCCAAGGCTGAGTCTCTTGACCTCTGCCGTCTGCAGAGTAAATCCTATGGGTGTGAGCACTGAGTTGGAACAGGGCCTGTTCAGGGCTGCACCCCGGTGTCTCCCTAAGTGAGACACTTAACAATCAGTGGGATCAGTGGCCTCTAGGTACCTTCCCTCACTACAGATGGACAAATGACCAGAAGCCAGATGAGAATGGAAAGGCCCAGCCTCTTACTAATGCATGATTTGTTTGTTTGTGATTTTAAACCTCCAACCCAGAGTCCTCTGAATGAGTTGCCAGCTCCAAGTGAAGCACTTCCTGAGTGTCAGACTCCTCCTCTTGTAAAACACAGATGCCCACAGATGCCTGGCAACCTCCTGGTAGCTGAAGATTATGAGAAAGTGAATGTGCAAGGGCTGAGCTCTGGGAACTCTGCCCATCTGCTGGGAGGGGTGCGAGAAGCTGGCTTTGCCGTTCATCGAAGGTTCAGAGAGGCAAGTAAGGCTGAAGACAGAACCCAACAAGCCCATTTGAGAAGACTGTGGCTTCCATTACCCTAGTCACCCCAAGCTGTGAAACTGATTCCGTTTAAGGTATGAGTCCATTCCATATTCCTCTGTACTGGGCCCTGAGGATGTTGTAGGGTGTCCACCAGAGAAGACTTCCTGGACGTAGCTTCAAGCTAATAGTAAGTTTGATTAGCCAGTCAGCAACTACACTGGGTGTTTGAGATCAGGATCAGTCTCAAGACTTTCTCAGGGTGAGCTTTTAAACACAAAAACCACACCCTGAGTTGACACACCTCAGCGTGACGAGAACAGTCAGCCAGAAGCGGAACTACGGACGTAAAAAGCAAGATTAGTACTTTTAGGGACTTTCCCAGAATTATGGGCTTTGATGGATTAGGACTTTGTTCTGGTTTTGGTAGGTGTTGCTGCCTGTGTGCCGAGTTCCAGGGCCTGAATGGTACTTCCATCATGGCTTCAGTTGTGCTAAGATCTGGGGGCCTATTATAAGAACAGGAGATGGGTGTCTATGGAAGTCTATGACACTTCGTTAATTCAGACTGCACTCTTAGAACTTGTGAGTTCTTACTGAATAGGGAAAAAAACAGAATGCAGCCTTCTGTAGATGGTCTAGGCACTGAATTTGCAAATACAAGAATCTAAGATTGAAAAATAAGTATAATTGTTAGTTCAAGAGAGTTCAAGGTCTAGCAAGATAGATAGGCGTATTTTGAATTATGGCTTCTATTGCTTCTCACAGAAGTCACAGTAGAAGTATGAGCACTGACAGAAATGTACTAGGCCCTTTAGGCCCTTGCTCTGTGTCAGAAGGTATGGTGAACAGTTGATAAATATTACCTCATTTAACCTTCACAAAAATTTTCAGGGATACGTACATATCCTTGGGATGCTACAAGGAAATGCAGGAGAAATCTGATGTAGAGGTGCATGTCTTTAATGCCAGCACTTAGGGGCAGAGGCAGGTGGATCTCTGTGAATTTGAGGCCAGCCTGGTCTATACAAAGAGTTCCAGGACAGCCAGGCCTACAGAGAGAGACCCTGTCTCAGAAAAAAGAAAAAAGAATTGGGTTTGGTGGCACAGGCACTTGGAGCTATAGCAGGAAAATCACGCATGAGTTCCAGGCATAATGAGACCATGTTTTGGAAAAACAGAGAGAGGGTGAGAAAGAGGGAGAGAGACAGGCACACACATGCACACAGAGAAAGACAGAGAGTGAGAAAGACTGAGAGAGAGCTATTGATTCTTTCAACCATGTGGATGATGACACTCCAGGAGTGAGTTTAGGGGTGGAGGGACTCTAGAAATTTCCATAACTATATGGTTTTATTCACATAACCTTCTTTTCCTTTCTGAGACGGGATCCAAGTTGTCCATGACAGCCTGGAACACAATACATAGCAAGGGTGACGTTGAACTTGTGATCCTCCTGTCCGCCCACCGAGTGCTGTGGTTATAGGCATGCATCGCCACACTGGGTTTTGTGCCACTGTGCTGGGCATCTGGTTTTATGCAGTGCTTGGGATGGAAGCCAGGTTTTTGTGCTTGCTAGGCAAATACTCCATCGGGTGAGCTGCAGTCCCAGCTCCTTGTACAATATAGCTGAAGTGACGAGATTTCAGAAATGGGTTGTCAGGGGCTGGGGAGGGAAGAGCAACGAGGAATACCAGATATCAAAAGGTGACGTGGGACCCTCATAATAATGAAAGTGTACTCTGCTTGTGGGATTGCAATATGGTTTGGTAGGGTATTAGGACTGGGGGGAACTGGATAAAGACTAACTTTTTCTTACAGCCACAAATGAATCTGTTATCTGTGCCTAGTGTGTGCATAGCCCTGAATTCCACTTTCAACACTGTGGGGAAATAGGCACACCATACACACACACACAAACTCCAGTTTTCCAGAGTGAACATTCCTATGTCTGTCAGGCTCCCAAGCCTGCGGGTTTCCAGGGAAGAAAGTCAGACAGAAGGACTCTGTGGGTTTGGAGAGACACGCTTCTAGGAACTTGTATACTGGGGACTACAGTTCTGAAGGGTCTGTCGAGGTCATTCTATCCAGCCCTGTGGTTGGTGCCAAGGGTTAGGATTTGCTACTCATGTTCGCTTTTCTAGAAATGTGTGAAGGTTTGGGGAGGCCCTCCCAGCTCGTCTATTGGTGTGCTCAGTTGTGGTCCTCTGTCTGTGACTTTATCTGCGGCTTTGTGGACGTGTCCCCTCAGGAGGGAAGGAAGGCTCTGTGTGAATTACACGCATACCCGTGCGGATTGTTAGATCTGCAGGTCTCCGCCCCATGTATGTCACCGACTCCTAACTCACTTCTGAGGTCAGACCATGTGAGAATACCACCCCCTAACAAAGCCAGCCTGTCACGAACTGGGTCTGTGTACTGTAGACAAACTGGGTAATTGGGCTCTCCGCCTCCTCATCCAAAACAAACACTCGCAAACGCCCGCCCCCACGCCGGCGGGAGTCTGCCAGTCATCTGGGCACCGGCTCCTGCTCCGGCTGCCGCAGCCGACCCTGCAGACATGGCAGGCCCTGCCCTCGCCCTGCCCTCGCCGGCCCCGGCCGCACAGGCCACAGCCTCGGCCGCGGGGCGCGCGGGCTCCTGCCCAGGCGGGGCGGCCGCGGGAAGGAGGTGAGGGGAGCCGGTGTCCTGCGGCCCGGGCTCGGCTCCCGGCGGCTGCTCGCCTGCGCGAGTGACGGCGGGCGTGCGGGCCGGCAAGGGCAGGGCGCGCTGTCCCCGGCTCCGCGGCTGCGGGCGCCGCCCGGGAGCTAGTGCGGGGCGAGCGCGGCGCCCACGCGCGGCGGGGTGGGATCCGCGCTCCCGGGGCCGGGCGGGGCGGGGCGCGTCCTGCAAAGTTGACCCCGGGCGGGCTGCCGCCTGCGCCCCGCTGCCCTAGATTCGTCCGGTTCTCCCCGCGGAGCCAGGCGTGGACGTCGCCGCCCCTCTGACACCCGAGGGACCCGGAGAAACCCGCGGGCGTCAGCGGGAGCCCGCGCAGCGCGAGATGGAGGCTGCGAGAGGGGACGCGCGGACGGGTACCGAGTAGCCCGCGAGCCCCGGGGCTGGACCTTGCCCGGACGCTGCCGGGGTACGCGAGCAGGGTCCTCCCCCGGGCTGCCATGGAGGTGCCCAATGTCAAGGACTTCCAGTGGAAGCGCCTTGCTCCACTGCCTAGCCGCCGGGTCTACTGTTCGCTGCTGGAGACCGGGGGACAGGTCTATGCCATCGGGGGATGTGATGACAATGGCGTCCCCATGGACTGCTTCGAGGTCTATTCCCCCGAGGCCGACCAGTGGACCTCCCTACCCTCCTTGCCCACAGCCCGGGCTGGGGTAGCGGTTACTGCCCTAGGAAAGCGGATTATGGTGATCGGGGGTGTGGGCATCGATCAACTGCCTCTGAAGGTTGTGGAAATGTACAATATCGATGAGGGCAAGTGGAAGAAGAGGAGCGTGCTGCGTGAGGCTGCCATGGGCATTTCTGTCACAGCTAAAGGCAAGTGGGGCCAGGGTTAAGGGTGGGCGTAGAGAAGTAAGTAAAGGGTCATAAGGGTCACGGGGAGGAAATGGGCAGAAGGCAACAACATGATTTGGTGGGCCAATAGCACGTTCCTCGTCACATTTGAGCCTCACAATAAGCACAAAAATTAGAGATCTTCCAACTTATTTTACAGATTGGAAAGGGAGACTGAGCAGGTGAAATGTCTAGGAATTCCATCTGATGCCAGGAGTCAGCTCCAGCAGGTTCCTCCCAGCAAGCTGGGCAGGCCGCTGCAGAAGGAGAGCCAAGGTGTGAGCTGTGGGATTATCTGCAATGACTGCAGACCCTGGCATTCAGCCGAATGACCACATTTTCCATTGGCCACACACCCCACAAACCTACCTATGTAGGTTCCTGAGGATGCTCACCCCATCCTTCTACCATCCCCAGGCCCTGCTAAGGAGGCTTGGGGACCCAATTCCAGGATCTTCTTTTACTCCTGATCACAGTTTCAGACTTACTAAGTGGAGATCAGAATGTTCCCAAAGGTTGTTTCATGAAGCATATTGTCCAGGTTCACCAAGTTCTCTGGCTTGCATGTGGTTTTAAAATCCTCATTTCACTTTCTCAAAGCCCTCATTTCACTCTTTTTGGGCTTAATACAGCCTGTAGTATAGAGGGCGTCCAACAATTGTTTTGCTAAAAACACAGAGTTTTATGAGAACGGGAGATAAGAGACCACCAGTTCATGGACACTTGCCTCCATACTGTAGACTGGGGTGACCTTCTCCCCATCCTTCCCTGTCTCTCTTGCTAAACCACTCCAGTTGCCTGTCTGGCATATGGCAGATCAGAAACCAGCTTTTCTTAAACATCTGTTCTGTCCCCTGGCACAGGCTTAGGCCCCAGAGAAGAAGGAAAAAGGCAGAAAATTTGGGCCCTGAAAGTGATTGGTGAGAAGCTGGAACCCAGAACCTCCTTGGGCAGGGTAGACAATAAAGTTTTCATGACCTGCCAGTTAGGAGGATGAAAAGTCAGAGTTGGTGATAAAAGCTTGTAATTTTAGCTACTCTGGAGGCTGAGGCAGGAGAGTGGAAAATTCAGGACTCATCTAGGCTACAGAGAGAGTTCCAGAGGCTGAGGCAGAAGGATTATGTTCAAGTTCAAGGACAGTCTAAGCTACATAATAAGACCCCATTTAAAAAAAAAAAAAAAGGATGGAAAGCCCAGATGCCCATGGGGACGCTGAGAATGAGTAAGGACTACACCCCATCCCTAGCTTCAATAAATTATACTGAAAGTTAAGAATTAAGTCTTACCGTTGGTGCTTTATCCCTTTGGACTTTCAATATGTCCAATGAGATAGTGATGTTTTAAATCTTATTTTTGAAGAAGCAGCATAAAACCCAGACAGGTTAAGTAGATAGTAAATAATGATCATACCTGTGTTCCACACTATAAAGTCAAATAGGTTCAACAGTTAGGTTGGTAATGTTTACATGCCAGCCATTGTACTGGGTTCACAGATGAGCAGATCAAGGGCCTTTGGTGTACTGGGAGAAACAGATCAAGCCAGGATCAGTTACATGTGGCAATAGAGCAGTGGAGATACCATCACTTAGGAGGCACCAAGCCAAATCTGGGCCCCTGATTTGAAGTTCAGAACCTAGCACAGGGCTGAATGACAGTGGAGTGAATAGAGTCTCCTCAGCACGGGGTGTTTCTAGAAGGAAAGGTGGAATTTATACTAATCAGATGCTTAGCATCAGGTCCTTTCCCAGCCTTAGGCTTAGGACTAAGATTCCCTCCCAGTAAAGGGAAATGGGGCTCACTTCCTGCAGTAGTAGCCTCAAAAAGTCAAGACACTGAGGGCAGTGGTGGTGCACAGCTTTAATCCCAGCACTCGGGAGGCAGAGGCAGGCAGATCTCTGTGAGTTCAAGGCCAGCCTAGTCTACAGAGTGAGTTCCAGGACAGCCAGAGTTACAACAGAGAAACCCTGTCTCAGAAACAAAACAAAACAAAAAGTCAAGGCACCATAAGGAGGAAGGCTTTGAGGAAGGGCTGCGGAGAGAAAGAACCACATGCAGAAACTGAAGACTCTGCGAGAGGGGACCCATTCAGGAGAGGGCTGGGGAAACACAAATGTTAATCCATGCTCTCTGGTACAGTGTGCTAAGTCCCTGAAAAGCTACCCACTGCCGAGAGCAAAGGAGAAAGGAAGGGGATGCCCTGCTCAGAATACGTAGCTCTCAATCTGCAAGATTTCTGAAGGATGGGTTTCCTCAGTGCCTCATCCTCATCAGACTTGGCCTTATCCCATTCAACACAGGTGCCTCCTGGATCCTTCAAGCTTCTGTATTTGTGAAGGAGAATGCCATTTACCCACCGGGGTAGCAGACACTACCACTGGCAGCAGTATAATGTCTACAAAGCCAATAGCAATGGGACTGATTATAGTTCTAAAGGACCTCATCATATCTGGATTAATAATGTCTGGAATTCCTAGGGAACAGGTCACTTCGAGAGGTCATCACAGCCCTTGGCTTCCCCTCTGGCTGCCTAGAAAGGAGGGCAGTGGAGGGGTAAATCTGCACAGGGTTATCTAGTCCTCACTGCCATCTGTCTCTGCAGGGTTTAATGCAAAGCTTTGCCAAGGACTTGGCACCAAGGAAGGTCGAGGCACACAGTCCTGCCACAGCTTCAGAAAGACCCAGGTTTAGCCATGACAGGGACTTTGAATGATGCCCACCCACCCCACCAAAATAGCTGTGATTTGCCGGCAGAGAAGTGGCTGGGAATTGGTGTGACCTATGAAAGGTGCTGGATGCTACTGGGCCCGTCTCTAGGCACCTGTGAGCCGAACCGTGTCTGAGTGTGGCTTTTTTCTTAGATTATCGAGTGTATGCTGCAGGTGGGATGGGCCTGGACCTTCGTCCACACAACTACTTGCAACACTATGACATGCTGAAGGACATGTGGGTGTCACTAGCACCCATGCCTACCCCAAGATATGCTGCCACCTCCTTCCTCCGGGGCTCTAAGATCTATGTGCTGGGTAAGGACAAACTACATGTTGTTCATTTCCTCTCCTTGCTCCCTTGGGTGAGTTCTCTGGGAAATGATGCCCACAGCCTAAGAATTTCCTTGGCCTCAGGGGATAATCACACTGTTCCAGTCCTTGAGGAGTCTTTCAAATGACTGAATAACAGAAGGGAAAACCCAGCCCTATTTGTTCTCAGGGACTGCTTCTTTTTTTTTTTTTTTTTTTGTCCACCCCTCTGCCCTGTTCCCACCTCCAGGGGGACGACAGTCTAAGTATGCAGTTAATGCCTTCGAGGTCTTTGACATAGAGTCTCGGTCCTGGACCAAGTTCCCCAACATTCCCTGTAAGCGGGCTTTCTCCAGCTTTGTGACCCTGGACGACCACTTGTATAGCCTGGGAGGCCTGAGACAGGGTCGTCTCTATCGGCAGCCCAAGTTCCTCCGGACAATGGATGTGTTCGACATGGAACAGGGTGAGCTGGATCCCTGGCCCCTTGGCTGCTTGCCTCTCTTATGACTGATTCCCACTTTCTCCATCCTGGCAATCTTCCTGGGGCTGCTTAAATATCCAGGCAGGCCTCGCTAAAGTCTGAGCACCCTTCCTAACTCATGGATATGCTCAGAGTCAGATTCTATTCAAGGGTCCTTTTGACCTGATTGGTTGTTTTCATTATGGCCTTTCCTCCCCGCCCCCCCCCCCCCCCCCGCCCCCGTATCTATGCCGGATCAGGTTAGAAAGGGACTCTTCCTTTGCTGATGGAGAATTAGAGGAATTCTAATCATCTGTTCACAACCTTTAATCAGATTTCAATGGAAAATCTAGATAGATCAGGGGGCTCATAGTGAGGAACCGTGTACCTTAGACTGTGGCAAGCACCAGAGAAGGCTGACGTGGTGGTGGTGAGGTATCATCTTAATCAGCAAGGGATGCTCTCTGCAACCTGAACACAAGGGTGAATGGAAGGGAGTGGCCACCTGGGCTAAGAGCTGCTTGGGATTCATCTGTATTTGTTAGCACCTAACCCTCTGACTCTGTCATGTCATTATGCATGGCTTGCAGGGGGATGGCTGAAAATGGAACGCTCATTCTTCCTCAAGAAGCGCCGGGCAGACTTTGTGGCTGGCGGTCTGAGTGGACGGGTCATAGTGGCTGGGGGACTTGGTAAGGATGGATCATCTCAACTGTGCTGTTCTGGTTCCAGGGCTGTAGGTCCTTGGCCCTGCACAGGAGCAACAGATGGTACTGACTTTCTGCATACCTCCCGTTGCTTTACTCCAAAGAATTCAATACAGTCTGGACTTGACCTTTCCATGTGGGCCCCACATATGTTCTTTTGATTTGGTACCAGGAAAATGGACATCTAGAAAGAACAGGGGACATATTGAAAACTGTGAACCCTTACCCAGGTCCCTGAGTCCCTTTCTGGGGATAGCTAGAGACAAAGGGTAAAGGGATTGGCCTTCATCCTTCATTGATCCAACTCTTCTTGGACATGATAGCAAAACATACGATCAAATAAATGGTCCTAATTCTGGATTTAATGTATAACCCCTCCCTCTCAAAGACTACTGGTGTTTTGAAGGATAGACTGAGGCTTGGGTGCACACTGAAGTCGTTAGGGTACCGTGATAAAGGTTGTGGGGCTTCCAGGCAACCAGAGTTACTCAGTGTAGACTATACTGTACTGTACCCCACTATACTCCTTCATGAACAGCCATATGAGCTAGATTGTGGGGGAAGCTTTGTGTGTGTGTGTGTGTGTGTGTGTGTGTGTGTGTGCGCGCGCGCACGCGCGCGCAAAAGATGGGGAGAGAGGCAGCAGTGCTTTAGAAACTCCTGGTAACCAAGAGCGGGGAAAACAATCTAATCTTAAGATGAAGAGGCAGAGAGAAGGGACACAGGACAAAGTTGCTTGGCAGGAATTCCTAGCCCAGGATGGCCATCCTGTAGCCCAAAACAATGAAGTTGCCTGGCTTTTACCTCTGCCTTGGGAGATGGTCACCGTCTCCCGTGGCTTGGTGGCTGGGCTCCGTGGCCTGAGACCTATCTGATCCCTATGTTGTTTTCAGGAAACCAGCCCACTGTCCTGGAGACAGCAGAAGCATTCCACCCAGAGAAGAACAAGTGGGAGGCCCTCCCTGCCATGCCCACGCCCCGCTGTGCCTGCTCCAGCGTTGTCTTCAAGAACTGCCTCCTGGCTGTGGGGGGTGTCAGTCAGGGTCTGAGTAATGCGGTTGAGGCGCTGTGTGTCTCTGACTCCTAGCTGGCCCGAGCAGCGCCTTTGCCTGGACCGTATCATTCCACTCCTGACATGAGGAACGGTCTCATCAATGTTCCTCAGTCTCCAGCTCTTGTTAAGAGCCAGTGAGGTCAAACCCCGGAGCTCTCGGTGACCTTCCTCTACCCCCAACCTACCAATCCCAGAAACCCCCAACCTACCAATCCCAGAAAGCTGAAGAAAGCACAGCTGACTCCACCAGTCAGTCAGAGCTGAGCTGTGGTCTGTGGAGCGTCCTCATTCAGTGCCCAGACACAGAAAGGCACAGAGCGTTCCCTCCTCTCGCCTACCTCCTGGGGTGGGAGCAGCTGCCACCCAGAGGAGGAGCTGATGTTGTCCTTCCCCGTCTCTGAGCGAGTCTGAGTGCCGTGAGATAAACTGGTGAAGAATAGAGCATCCCAAGCCCCTTGTTTCTCTGGTCCATGTCCCTTCCCTTTATAAAAGCCAGCGGCGGGTCTGCCCAGGCTCTCACCTCCTTTTTAGGAACTGGACTTGAAACTAGGGAAGCTGTGTAGGGGAGGAAGTCAAGGGCTCACACACCAGGTCAGGCCAACAGCCTTGGCTAAAAGAACCCTTCCTCTTGTCGGGCCCGTGACGACGGAATGTCAGCATCCGCGTTCTGCCTTGTGCCATCCTCTCCCCACTGAGGCCTGGCTGGCCATTCTGCTCCCAACAGCTCTCAAAATGTTTCTGGGTGAAACCTTCTCATCTACACTGTGGCTTCCAAATCCACGAAGGGTGGATCAATCGCACTCTGGTTAATAACAACAGCACAATGACTGGCATCTTATTCCTGTCTTCTTTGGGCCCTGGAGACAAGAGGTAGATAGATTAGCTAGTAGTTAGTAGATAGAAAACCTCAGGAGGCACAACCCCCCCCCCCAACCCCGCTTTGTGTTCTCACACTAAGTAGGGACCAGTTGGCCACCTGTTCTTGACTGTTCCTGTTGAAGAGTTCTACCTTCCCTCGGCCACAGCTGTCCCTCTCTCAAAGAGGCAGCCGATTTTTTTTTTCCCTCTTGGTACACACATGTATGTTTGGCCAAGGTTGTGATCATCCAGTCTTTGCCAGGTTATACCTATGTCTGGCCTCTATCAATTCAGCTGAAGCTCACTTTAGGCGTATTCAAAGGATGAAAGAACTGTTCACTAGTTGAAAAAAATTAGCGAGGAAAAAAAGAATCCAGAAGCATGGGTGTGCCTTCAACTCTAGCCTGCACCGCACCTCTGTGCTTTCCTGTCCCAGTCATTTGTACTGGGTTAGGACCTGGCTCGGGGAAGAGCACTTGCCCAGCATGCCCAGGGACGTGAGTTCCATCCCCAGCACAGAAACCAAACCGAACTAGCTCAAGTTAGCGCTGAGGACATAAAGAGTAAACCCTCCTGAGGCTGTGGAGGGAGCCAGGCAGCTCCTGCTCTTCCCAAGGCTCAGTTAATTACCTCCTAATGATCCGAGCTGGAGGACGGCCTATCAGGGTCTGAGGGGTCAGAAGGAGCTCTTTCTGGTGTGGAGGGTGGGGTGACACTTCCAGCTAGATCTTCAAGGAAGGACTGAGTGACGCTTGGGTCTTCAAGGGATGGCGGGCTACTGGTCCCTTTGTCCTTTGACTTCTTTCTTCTTTGGGTTCTTTGACTTCTTTGGGTTCCAAGAGGACACCGCCATCTGCTGGCCTAGCCTTTTTTTTTTTTCTCACCGAGGTGAGAAGGCAGATTGTGGCCACTGGTTTCCCCTAATGAGCAGACCACAAAGAAGCCTCCATTGCTTATGGATCCTGGATCTAGTTTTATACAGCTTCCGCCTCCCCCAACTAACCATTACAGAAAAAAAAGGGCTGGGAGGCTTCAGCTGTTAAGGGAGGATGGGTGGCTTCTCCGAGCAAGTCCTACTTGCGTTTCTGTCCTGCGCACATTATCCCCAACCCAAGAAGAGCCAAACCATATAGGGGCTCTCTTCAAGCACAATGGCAGTTCTATCACGGTGGATAGAACCTGAATCCTTTTAAGATAGTTGGAACCTCAAGGGCCCAGCCGGTTTCTATAAGGTTGAATTAACATTGGAATTATCAGTACAACTCAAGGCTGGAGCTAGTACCTGCTGGGGTCACCCTGCCCAAGTCCCATCATGAGAAGACTAGGGATAACTCACTGGGGAGTGAGGGAAGCCCTCAGTGTCTGTGTTAAAGCGTGTGGTTCTATACAACTCGCACTGCAGAGCCAGCACAGTCAATGGCCTGCCTCCAGGCCTCACGCATCCAGCTGCTGCAGGCCTTCCCCACACCATCCACCCCGGGAGGTCCCTTGCCCTCCTTAATTCTTAATTAAGAATTAATTAAGACTTAGTTCTTAATTCCCCAGTCTGTCACACAAGGTGGTAAAGCACTTCAGTTCCCTGGTCAGCTCTGAGGCAGGTTTCCTGAGCATACGAGGGGGTTGACGCTCAACTGAGCTTCATAATGAGACTCTGCCTTTAAAACAAAGAATCAGAAACCAGGCATGGTGGCGCACCCCTTTAATCCCAACACTCGGGAGGCAGAGGCATGGGGATCTCTGTGAGTTTGAGGCCAGCCTGGTCCACATAGTGAGTTCCAGTACAGCCAGAGCTACGTGGAGAGACCCTGTCTCACTCCCTTCCCTCAGAATCAGAACCGCTGAAAGGGCTTGGTTTGGGGTGCGCACGTGAGAGAGTGTGGAGGTATTTCCAGAGGTGCAGGACTGTAGCTTAGGCCAGCAGACCCAGAAAGGACGTCTCCAGGCCTTGCTGAGGAGTCTGGACTTCATGCATGTGGGAAGCTAAGAGCAAACAAAGGCCACCTCGGCCGAGTGGGATGGCCTGAGTCCCTCTTCTGAGGACAGCGGAGGCGGTAGAGACACCAAGGTACCATCCAGGCTCAGGAGGAACCCCAGAGAGTCATGCAAGTCACACTTTCCAAGACTCCTCTCAAGCCGATCGATCAGCAGAGGGTTCCAGGTGGCTTCAGGATCAGAGGAGAAAAGACTAGCCCACACCAGTGGCTCCTGACTCCTCCAGGCCTCTTTCTAACAGTGTCCTGCATTCGCTTTGATCTTATGGGACTCCCCACCCAACCACCCACCAACCCCAGCTCCGGCCTAGGAGGGGGGGGGGCGTGATCATTTTTCCAACACTCTTCCCTACTTTAAAGGGGGACACTGACACTTAGGGACCCTGAACTCCTAATCCAGATGGTGCAGCTGGTACATGCTGGGAGTGAACACGGCTGATCCTGCTCTGTAAACACAGCCCCTCCCCCACTCCATACCACTTCTGTCTCTCAGCTGCACCAGAATAGGAAGAACAGCAAAGGATTTCATACATGAATCCGAACCCCATGTGACCTACAGAACAGGCCCAAATCCTTAGCCAAGGGCTCAGAGGGCATGCCAGTGGTGGCTTCAGAGTGGGAGACAGAACAGTTGCATTGACCCTCAGCACAAGGCAGGACTCAGGCAAGAGCCAAGGAGGTAGGCAGACAATGTGGCTTTGACAAATGGAGCCAATATAATTTTGCTCTCCAGGGATGCCCTGAAGAGAACACCACAGGCTAGGGCGGCTGGAAACAACAGGAAATTTGGGCCACACATCTGGAGGTTGAGAGTCTGAAATCAGGGTCTTTAGAAGGGCTGTGCTCTGGATGATGGCACTCAGAGGGGATGAACGGATGCCCGGTCTGCTTTTCCTGGCTTCAGTGGTATCTGGGAACTCTTGGTGTACTTTAGCTTGTGGCAGCATTGCTTCAAGTGCACCGGTCTCCACACAGCCACTCCTTCGTGACTGTGCCCAAGTTTCCCTGACGTTATAAGGACACCATCCACTGGACCAAAGCCCATCCATATCCGACATGACTTCGTTGTAAGGTGATCATATCTGTTTCCAAGCGAAAACACCATCCCAGCTACTAGAGGTTAGGAAATCCACATACGCTTCTGGGGCGGGGACACAAATCAACTTACCACCATACCAAACATGATAACCAGAGCAGGAAGAGCAAGAATTCGCTGAGCCCTGAGCTTCCTGCATCAGCCGGCTGTTGGAGCTGGCCCTCCAGAGTGTGAGTGCCAAAGAGCACAGTCTCAGGCAACAGGAAGAGGCCAAGGCAAGATCTAGGCAGACCCTGAGGGCAACTGAGTCTTAGAGAGGAATGCTTGCAGGGGGGTTCTCAGACTTTGTCCCTCCCCAGCCACTGTGCCTGTGAATGGATGGAGTCACGGTCCCTGGGGAAGGCGGAGAGCCAGCTGGCTGCCAGAGCAAATGCCCTTCGCACTCTACACCAATGTCAAAGAGAGTTGTGCTCTCTCTCCCCTGTGCGATGATCCTCTTTGTTTCAGTAGCTTGAACGATGGCTTGTTTACTCAAACACTACAGTTACTTGAGCTCCAAGAAGCCCCAGGGCCCTGGTTTGCTTTATGGAGCCAAGTGCTTAGAGACCACCTTCCCCAGTCCAGGGGTGTGACTCTTGAGGCTGAGCACTGCAGACCTGCAGGCTGTGTGCCTTGACTGCCTTACACCAGCTCCCGGCATTGCCTCCAGCACCCCAGGGCCCACCAACCTCACCCCTATACTCCCTATAGTATACGCCCTACTCCCTGTCTTCTCTCTCTTTCACACTTGTCCCTCACTCAGTTTACACATGTACTCCTCATACGCTCTCTTATTCAGACACGCCTCCCTGAACACACGCTACCTGTGAATGATCACCCACGCTCACTGACGCTGTTGCACACAATCTTAACAAACACCCCCCCACACACACCTTACGGACATTATTCTCACAGTCATATATACATACTCTCAATTGTTGATGGTGGCCAGACTTAGAATCCCACCCCCCTACTTTTTTGTCATTTGTGTAACCCCCCATGGGCCTAGAACTTCCTATGTAGACCAGGCTAGCTCGGAACTCATAGAGATCCACTTGCTTCTGCCTTATGAGTGGTGGGATTAAAGGCATAGGTCACTCCTCCTAGCTCAGAATCCTTTCAATTCAATCACCCGGCCACTTTTGCTTTTCGGCCTCTGAATCCTTATCTTTTGGAGGATGAATTGCTACGACATTCTGCAGTTCTCATCACGGCAGGGTCATTAGTCGCCCTGGATTGAACGCTCTGCAGCACGCCTCCCGCTAAAAATCTCAGGCTGTGGCTTGCCAACACGGCTAGAGAGACTTTTTGAACCATGCTTAGGCTGGGATCCCTCTGCTTTACAGGTGAGCAGACAGGCCTAAAAGTGCTGTGACTCCTGAGGGCTGCTGAGCCCCACCAAGGAGGGAGTACCTGGCCTTCCTCACTCGTCCTCTCTGTTCTGCACCTCGCTGGTATCTGGAACATTGCCAGCACGAGACTGCAACAGAGTATTTACTGATAAGTAAACAACAGGTGGATTTCCCTAGGGAGGAACCAGAAAGACCCTATGGCCCCAGCCCTGCCTCCTAATTTGACCAAAAGTCTCTGCTTGCTTCAGAGGTAGCTTTTTTTTTTTTTAATGCAAATTCTGGGAGCCACCTCCATCCTCCAAAGAGGAAATAGTTCACAGACGACTCAGAGGGTCTTCCGAGGGATGGATGGGGGCAGACAAGTGTCTGGATATTTGATGCGTAATGAGACACACCTCAGAGCTGATGGGTCTGAGGGCTGTGGGGGGTTAAAATCAGCCTTCCTGTTTGCCTATACCAGGCTAGGACCCCAGGCTGGTAGCCAGTGGCCTTGTAGTTTGTCAGGGCTTCAACTGGGCTCCTGAAGTTTTCCGCCTGGTTAGCCTTAGAATATGTGGCTAAGCCAGAGGGGCTGGGGTCACTGTTTCCAAGTGCTCCACACTGCCCTTTCCCCTGGACAGGGTCAGCACTCGGAAGCATCATACCCACCATTCAACAGGAAATAGACATTGGTTTTATTGTTAGCAATTCAGTCTCAAAAGCAAACATATAAGAAAACAATGACATATAAATCACTTCTCCAGGCTTCCCTGCTCCACACCCCCATATATAGAAGGAGACTGACTGAGTGCTTCCCTTCCACATTGCTCCTGTTCTATCTGGGACCCGAGCTTCTAGTGCCTTAGGACGGCAGACTCCACCTTGGATAGCCCCTCACACAGTAATAGCTTCCTCCGACCCTCATCACCCAGAAATACTTCAGCAGCCCCTGCTCAGGTTCTCCCTGTACTCCCTCCATCCTTCCAGAGATCTTGACTATAAATCTGACTATGCTATGGAACCCAAACTTCCTTTCAGCCTCCCAGCCCTCATTAAATCCCAGCCACAGCTCCTCATAAAGGCTCTCCTCCACCCTACCCCCCAACTCAGCACTTCTCTCCCCAGCCCCTCCCTATGCACATGCCCCCTCCACCCTGAACACCCCTCAGTGTATGACAAATGTGAGCCACTGTCTCTCCAGTCCTCTCTTTACATTTCTGAGGTGTCTCCTCTGGCTGTGATGGGGGTCACTAATCCATGTATGCCAGGGCATCCCAGAGAACCTGTCCGGTGGGAGGTAAATGTATAGATAGCACAATCAAATTAAAGTCAGAAACCAAGAAGCACAGAGGCAGGACCAACCGTGAGAAAAATCCTTACACTACCCACTTTTTCTCTTAAGTTCTTTCCCAGCTTCTGTGGACACAGAACCAGGTCAGAAACTGAGCAGAACTTCCAAATCCCCTTGCTTATTGATGGGCTCCCTCAACTCTTGGCTGTGGGCTCTAGTAGGAGAGCTAGGCCAGTTTTTTATGAGCTCTGGTGACTGTGGCTTGCTATTCTGTCTTGTGATGGCAACCCTCTAATACTGGACTGTACCAGTGTTATTCAAGGCCACGAGGAATGCTGGCTCCCACCTTCTTCACTCGGGGCCAGGAGCTGGTGACCCGGCTAAAGAATGTGCTTTGCTTGGGGTTAACATTCCAGGATCAGCTTGGGAGGCCAAGGGCTTGGGTTGGCAGCAGAAGCCAAGCACAAGGCAGAGAGGTGGCACCGGACAGTCCCCTCCCCAAACCTGGGTACATATTCCTTCTCTGCATGTCCTAGTCACTCATGGGTCTCCCCTGAATGGAAGCAGGCTCAGCAGGAAGAAAATATTCTCTCATTTTAAGGAGGGGACATTTATGGGAAATGAAGCTACCAGGCCCTGAGCCACAGCACCCTTTGCCATAAGCCCCAGCTGCCAGGGAGGCTAAAACGCTATACAAAACCACCTCCAAGTTCAGGTTTCCTTAGACCTAAATTAGACTTAGGGAAACTGAGTCACGGGCCCAGGCCCACGTGGCCAGCCGACAGCAGAGCCCAGTCTCTGACTCCCACTCAAGCTATTGTGCTCCCTGCCTCATTCACATGACTACCCAGCCACCCAGCATCTAACCCAAGGCTCAGTGAAGGGGCACCGAGGTTGTGGGCACTGGGGTGTTGGCAACCGGGGAGGTAGGGGGCAGTTTTATTGACTCGTCCATCTCAGTCCATCAACACTCTCGGGTGACTCACGGTAGTGATACCACACAAGGAGTCAGGGGACAGACAGTACTCAGAATCTCAGGGGCCCACTAGAGGGATCCCGTAATTTTTAACACCTGTTTGAGTGCAGATACCCCAGTTTTTTTAACCCCACAGAAGGGAAGTTACAGAACCTCAGAGATCAGGAAAAGGATGCAGGATGATGGTCAGGAAAGGAGGAAGATCTGTGTGTTCTACCACCAACAGTGAGGTGAGGAACCTGTCACAAAGCTCTGATTGGAGCCCCTAGTGTTTACAACTAACTAGAAAGCCACCCTTCTGCCTCCCAGCACCCATAGCACCCTGGTTTAGGAGCTTAAAAATGAGCATGGAGGGTAATTGAGAGGGTTTCCTTTCTTCCCTGACAGCTCCTCCTGTTCCCCCCCCCCCCCCCCAGCAGAGCTCTCAGCCTCAGGCAGTTTCAACAATCACTCGCTAGATCTGAGCTTATCTTCACTGCACTCTGGCCTGGGTCAGATCAGCTGAGCTCAAGTGACTGTGAACTCCTTGTTGTATAGTCTCCGCACAACACGCTTGGATCTCCATCAGGATTGGTGGGAGGGAGTCTGGGGAGATATAAAGCTAGTGAGAAGCCCAGGCAGGCAGATGGGAAACGATCCATTTGGTAACTTCCTATCTTGTTTGGTCCCAAAGCAAGCTCATGAGAAAGAGAGATGTGACAGGTTTCATAGCCAAATACAGAGACTCGGGAGACTGGGCAAACCAGACTCTGGACTCCTCTCCTAGCCAAAGCAGAATGGCAAACACTGCCATTTCTGGGGCCATCTGTGTGACCCTGTAGGGACAGGTGCTTCGTTTCTCTGTGTCTTAGCTTACCCATCTGCACAGTGGGGATAATCATATGCTAGTGCCTAGTGAGGGATGAGTCACCAGGACAGGCCACTAAGGCCATCACGGTCCTTGTAGGACTTTCTAGAATTTTAGGTTGTTTGTATCTCACTAGGTCCATCTTGTATTTCCAGAACTCATTTGGGCCCCACAAAGCAATGTAACGGGACACAGCCATGATGTCTGGCTGAGCATGTTTACTGACCTCCAGTTACACTCCTTCCTAGTTGATGACATTATATTTAGGCTTCCCTGGCAGGCTCAACAAATGGTAGAAAGACATCATTATACCACTGAGGGTAGTCACAGCTTCAGTGGTCCCCAAGCCCTGCTATACTCACCTAGGCCAGAAGAGGGCAGCGTTGAGCTAGACATCTCAATTTTCTAGACTACGGGGTTTAACCGACTCTCTGAATTCACACCGCCTAGTTTTAGAGAACCAGTTCCAACAGGCTGGTTCCTGTT
This sequence comes from Cricetomys ansorgei, assembly GCA_026225945.1. Lineage (NCBI taxonomy): Eukaryota > Metazoa > Chordata > Mammalia > Rodentia > Nesomyidae > Cricetomys > Cricetomys ansorgei. The sequence goes on from JAMJFZ010001789.1 coordinate 3,218,289, forward strand.
CACACAATTCCACCAGCTCCTGAGAGGGTGAGGTCAACACATCTAGGTCTTACTGTCCACCACAGGGTGGGGTTAAAAGGTGACCGAGGGCCCTAACTCATCTGAGCTCTAAGGAAGAGGCAATTGACCAGTGTCTCTGGCTGGAGGTAGGTGGTGAGCTGAGCCTTGCATCTGCTGTTCCCCTGAGAAAAAGGAGAAGTTGAGCATCTGCACCGAGACAGTTTGGAGGAGCAGACATTCTAGGGTCCTGGAGACTCCTATGACTGTCACAGGCACACAGAGAACAAGTCAATAAGCTCCCCCCACTCCTTCCCCTACAACCCATTTCATGCCCGAGACTAATATACATCTCATCCACCCCTCAAGACCTAAGTGGCTTCCACTGAGGCCCTCCCTGGAACTCCTGGGCCAGATACAACCCGACTTTTCTGCCCTATATCTGTACTTCGTACCACCTTGAGGGTCCTCCCACTTTCTACCAAAGATGATAGAAGGAATTGTGTATTTATCTTATTTCTCTTATTAAGCAGAAAACTCCCCGAGAGTGGAAGTTTTACCCCACCCCTACCCTATTTCCCCCACAGCACAGCCTTGCTGCCTCACATCTGTGCTCCTGCCTCCACCCTGCACCTAACACGTGCCATATAGCATCTTGCTCTGATGTGCTTTCATACCCTACCCAGTCCCCCAATGTGCAGAGTACAGGGTTCAGAAGGACAGGAATGGACACTTACTCCCAGTGAGTACACAGAAGACTTATTTTCCTCAAGAGCCTTCAAATAGCTAGTTGGCGGTTGGTTGGGTGTGAAGGTGGGAAGAGGGGCCCCTTCTTAAAACGGAGCATGTGGCAGGCAGGACTGAGTGACAGTGGCTGAGCTCAGCCTAGACATCCCAGCACATCCCGTGCAGCCATCTAAGCCGGAGGTTCGAGTCTCTGAGCCGCCTCTCAGGTCTCCCTCGCACAGAATGAAAGTAATGTTCCAGCACTTGGTTGTTCTATTAAGTAGTTCTTTAAACAAGTCTGTTGTTGTTAATTTGTCTATTTTATGTGTACGGACATTTTGCCTGTACCCGTGTCTGTGTACCACGTGTATACCTGGTATCTTTGGAAGCCAGAAGAGGGCACCAGATCCCCTGGAACTGGAGTTATAGCAGGTCGTGGGCCATGGTGTGGGTGCTGAGAATCAAACCTTGGTCCACTGGAAGCACAGTCAGTGCTCTTAACTGCTGAGCCATCTCTTCGGCCCCTGTTCAGTAGTTCTGATAGCATAGTCTGGGTCCAGTGCTGTTTGTTTGCTTCTGTTGTACTTGATCTGTTTGGTCTGTGCAAATCCACTGGGCACCTTTATCAGCTCAGCAGTACATCAGGTGTCCAGATGTTTAGAAATAGTGGTGTGTCTAGATTAAGTCTTAAAAGGAATCCTGGGATCCTCTGAAGAATTCTTTATCTTATGAGGAAATGTTGATCTGGCTAACTATAATTACCACGCATCCTTCAGTCTCAGCTTTAAATGTACCATCTTTAGGAAGCACCCCAAAACTAGCCTCCTCTCATCTGGGCTAAGGGCTCCCTCCTGTTCTCATGTCAGTCAGGACTAGAGTCCAGGTCTCCTAGCCCTGAGCCTGCTCTTCTGTTACTGATGCTTGCTTTTCAGAGTCCTAATCTGTCTGAATGGGCCTCCAGGAACTGGCGCAGGTTAGGAACTTTGTACATAGCAGGTCCGATGAACTGTCTCCTGGGTCTTTTCTGTTTCATAGATTACTCCTAATGGGAAGGCAGGCTGGCAGAAGTTAGGATGTCAGACTAGCTCTACAGTTCATGGGCCATGCAGATTTAGAGAAGGGAAGATGGTTTGGTGGCTCTTCTCTGGCAGAGGGCTTCATGGCTGGAAAGAGTCAAAAAGTGAGCAGAAGTAGGAAAGTGACACTAAATTTTAAAAAAAGAAAGAAAACCTTGCTAATTGAGGATGTAGTCCTTTCTGATCCTTTGCAAGTTTGGGAAAACACAGCTGGAGATGAGGTCCTGCAGAGAGGGGAGGGCTGCCTGTCCAGAACAGCTGGAATAGGTGAAGTCCTGATGTCAGGTTTTCTTGTCCCTATGGACAAGCGTCTGAATCCCAGTTCTGTGGCTTTATTGCCACCTGTTGTGGCCTTTGCCAGAAATGTATTTCCTTTCTTCAACAGAAAAGGGGTTTCTGGACCTAGCCTTCCAGGCCTCTCAAATGGAGCCAAAACTCATGGCCAACCACCTGCTCTTTCTGACTAAAAATCATGGGGAAGAAACCCCGAGAGACTAGGAAGCTCCTCTCAGATTTAGGGATACGAGGTAGTAAGTCCTTGGTGTGTGATGTGGTTTTTTTCATGAATGAATGAAATCCATAAAGGCCACCATCTTGAGGGACTCTACTTAACCCTCGAAGTCCTTTTTGCAGAAGAAAGAAGGGTTTTTCCAGGCCTGTTGGATTCCGGAATCCAAGCAGAGTGAACTCGGAAGCAGGGTATCTCAGTGCTTAGCTGGTTGTCAGCCTCCATCCCATTGCATCTCCTTATTCGCTTTCTCCATTAAGGACCTAAAGAAGTTAGCAAATGGCTTTACGGATATTTGGCTGGGAAGAAGCAATTTACTGGGTGTGGAGAAATATTTCAGAGCCCTCTACTGCCCTCACATTGTCCCTCGCCAACCGAGAACACAGCGCAATAGAACAGGTTGGCGCCAGAGGTAAAAGCAATCCAGAGAGCCTTCAGAAGTAAGGACCTGCCTGCACTTCAGTAGTAATTAGGCTCAGCCTCCTTTCTGGCATTCCTGGCCCTCGGGCCCAGGTGGGCGGGGCTCTATTCACACCTTTCCGCGCCGAGCCAAGGGGAGGAGGCGGGGCAGGAGCCGGTGAGCCAATGCGAGAGGTCTTGGTCACGAGTCGCCGGCAAGCGGACCAATGGGACTCAGGGGCGTGGCCAGGGCCTTCCTGTCGAAACATTTTATAGCAATTGGAGCGCGGGGCTTTCTAGCGCGCTCGGGAGCGGCTGTGACCCCTCGGACCGCGGCTCTCCGCGCACAGCTACCTCCCGACCCCCTCGGCCTCGCCGACCCGCACCATGGAGCCCGCGGCCTTCCTCCGGCGCGCGGGCCAGGCTCCCTCGGCCTCCGCTCTGGCCTCGGAGCGCGCCCGGCCGCTGGCCGACGGGCTCATCAAGTCGCCGAAGCCCCTGATGAAGAAGCAGGCGGTGAAGCGGCACCATCACAAGCACAATCTGCGGCACCGCTACGAGTTCCTGGAGACCCTGGGCAAGGGCACCTACGGGAAGGTGAAGAAGGCCCGGGAGAGCTCCGGACGCCTGGTGAGTGTCCCTCGCGGCCCCGGCTCCCGGGAGCTCCCGGCGCGTCTCTTGCGGTGTGTGTCCTCGGCTGAGTTGCTAGGCGCGCGCATTTTCGATGTGTCTGTCCGTGGTTTTCAGGGACAGTGCTCGTGGACCTGAGAACCTTAGCAGCACCAGATGCCTGACGTTTGAGAAGATGGGGCTTAAATTGAATTTTGACTGGAACAAACTTCAGCGGGGTAGAATGGAAAGAGGAAGTTGAAAGCACCAGATCTCAGTAGATGGGTGAGGTGTGGAGATCGTTAACTCTGACTTGACACTTGGGTCCTTCCCAGTCGAATCGAAGTTTCGTTATCGTGGGCTTTGATTCTGGGAAACGTAAAACCAGGCTCTGGTGCCAGGTCCCTGTATCTCACCATGTCTTTGGGTGTGAGGCGTTTTTGGGGAACTTGTCCTGTTGATTTCGTGCGTGTGTAATCGTCAGAGAAATCTGTAACTTTGAGCAATTTCCTTCATTTCTGTATTCTGCTTCCCCTTCTGCAAAAAAATAGAACACAGCCTGTCTCACAAACTGCTTGAAAGAGTGAATAAGATACAAATGTGAATACACCTGGGGTTTGAACTTGCGTTGAGAATGGATATTTCTGTTTGAAAAGGCCCTCTTGAAAGGATAGCAAATTTACTAAAAAGTTACACCACGGTGGTTCTCCCTCTCCAGTTCCATGGGCCCCAGCATTAGCTGGATACTTGTTTAAAATGCTCAGTCTTTCATTTCCCACCAAGGGGCATGTATTATAAAGGTCTATAATTCACGTTTTAGCAAGCCTCAGAGCAGGTGGTTTAGGGATTATATTTTGCCAGATCCAATGAGTGCTGGCTGAGAGGGTGTGTGTATGTGTGGCCATAATTTGCCCTATTGACTATGGCAGTGGTCCCCTCCCCTAATTGTTTGCTTTTGCAGCCAGTAGCTGGTTTGAAATTCAAGAAGTCATTTCATTGGTGAAGGAGAGTGGATGTTGGAGAAAGGAGTGAATTATGGCCCTATCAATAGGAGCAAGTCTGTTTTTCCTGCTAACGCCTGGCACAGTCCCCAGTTGCCCGCTGCCAGGTTACAGCTATTGGGCAATAGTGTACTTCCTGGCTTTCCTTTCTTTCTCTTTCTATAAAGTGCCAGGGCCCCAGAGGTTCCTGGCTTGAGACTGCTGGGCCCAGGCTTTGTCAGGGGCTTAGCTGGAAAATAGTTGCTCGTGGCTTGTGTCTTGTGTCTCTTGTTGTGGGAAGACTGGGCTGAGGGAAATAGAGTGGCTGAGATCAAAGTTCAGAGGTCACATCAACTGTGAGTGAGGTCACTGTCTTACACACACACACACACACACACAGAGAGAGAGAGAGAGAGAGAGAGAGAGAAAGAGAGAGAGAGAGAGAGAACATTTGATTCTGCAGTAAAGTAAATCAGCTTTTGGTTCTCCGACCTCAGTGGCTTACATCAGAACAGAGAGAATTCGGAAGAAACTCCCAGGTTCATGTGTCTTGCTGTGTGTGAGGAGCCAAGATCAGCAAATGTGGAGTCTGTTCTGAAACTCCCCCAACCAGACCACCCAGGATTACTGTTGGAGGTTGCACAGGGTCCCCCCCTTCTTTCTTGGAAAGCAGCTCTCTGCTGTGCTAATGATTTCTCAATCCTGGAGCAGTGCCTTCATCACCACCCACCCATTCCTGCAGCTTGACTGTTCTCCCTAAAGAGAGACCCGTGCTTCAGATCCTTCAGTGGGGGAGAGGGATATGGAGCTGCCTGGGTCTCCCAGATGACCGGGATGCTGGTGGGAACCCGGTTCTCATAGGAAAGCCCGCTGAGTGACTTCCATCTGGAATTTCTCACCACATTTCTAGCTCACTTCCCACCCTCGGCTTGTAGAGATGGTTAAGCAGGGTCCCATGGGATTATCTAGGGAGGGACAGGTAGTTGGGGCTAATGGCTGCTCCAGGAGGGCATCAGAGGAAAAACAAATATTTGCTCTGGATCTCAGACACATTCCTGGTATCTAAATGACATTTCCTCCTGTGAAGTCTCCCAGCTCCCCTGACCAACCCCTCTCCCTAAAGAGAAAAACACATGCTGAGGTCTCACCAATGCCTTTGGTCTAATCTGCATGCAAGTCTCACTCACGTCTAAGGGGTGCCATGCGGGGCTGAACTACCCTAGTGGGTAATTGCACTGTTTCTGCCCCTTTTACATTTCCAGTTGCTTAATGGGCTTCAAAACATTGGAAAATGATGGAGATAACCTGCTTCCTTCGTTGACAGAGGAGGAAACTGAGGCCCAGAGAGGGGAAGTGGTCTGTCTTCTGGCTGGGTAATGGCAGGCCTGCAGCGTAAGCCCCAGACTTGTCCACCCTAGATCTTGGATGACCAAGTGCTGAGTCTTGGTCTGGAAGTGAGCTTCCAGACAAGCCTGAGCTTGCTTCTGAGCGCTTTGTCATCCCATCGGCTAGCCCCGGCTGCCTTCCTAACTCTCCAAGCAATGTTCAGAGTGGGAGAAGTCACTAGGAACCCCCTTTTTCAATACCATGATGAAGGATCCTGGGTGAAGGAACCACACCATATTCTACAAAGTGTCAAACTGTGCTTACCAGATGCGTGACTCACTGTTCCTCAGTATCCTTATCTGTAAAACAGGAATTATAATAATTCCTGTGTTGTGGGTTTCTCCTAGGATTATATAAGATATCTGTAAAATCTTAGCATAGTGCCTAACACACATGGGGTTTATTGCTCTAGTAAGGGTGGTTTTGACCTAGGGACCTCTCTTATCCTGGTCCTCTCCTGCCACAATAATGAACATGGATTGTGCTCAGGCTTCTTGAGTTGAATCACCATGGTTTCTGCTTTGTTCAAAGCCTTCATCTCTCATTCAGCCAACTTCAGAGAAAGACTCCTGCTGGCCAGCTGCCAAAGGCTTGTTGGGCAAGATGCTGCCCTCCCAGCTCCTCCTGCACCTGCCTGCTCAGCACCAGGGAGGGAGGCTGCAGGCGACTCTTGTCCTTGGGCTCCAGCCAAACCACACAAAAGGGCTGGGCAGGGAAGCTCCTTGCTCAGGATCCTGGCAGAGTGGGCTAGAAGGAGTCAGGGAGGAGGTGGCATTATATGGGACTGGGGGAGATGGCTCAAGTTACCCGCAGAGCCTCTTCGAGACCCCTGTCTAGTTCTTGGAAGAGTGGCACATCCCCACTGTTCAGCCAGGGCTGCCTAACCTAACCTCTCCTGCACTATCTAAGTGGGTCATCATCCAGCTCCTTGCCTGCTTCTCAGACAGAAGCTTCTCCATGAAAGGCCAGAGAAGAGTCAAGGATCTTGGCTGTGACCAGAGGTGCCCAACTTGTACCATCTCTCTCTGCGCCCAGAATGAGCATCACTGCCCCCTTCCTCTCTCCCCTCTTCTTCATTTTTTTTTTTTCCCCTTCTAAGCCTTTTTGATCATCTGAATACAGATCATTTCTAATCTGAGCTCTGGGAGAGATGAGGTATTCACCAATGGAGCCTCAGCACTACCTCCTCAGGGTGTTGGCAAAGAGTGGGCATGTTTTAAGTGGGAAGGAATGGCACACAATGTGGCCCATGGCAAGATATGGGCAGCCCCTTCTCCAGGGATGGGAGACAGGGCTGGACACCTCCTAGGAATTTTTATCTCCTGAGATACTAGCTTCTCTCCTTCATTGTAGTCCCGTCCTGTGCTTGGAGGAAATTTGGAGAAGTCAGTTTATCTTTCTGAAGTGTTCACTGCTTGCAAATCACGTTGGGGAATTGGCTTTGCTGCCTTTACCAACTCGCAGAGCTTCAGAGACGAGAATCTTCACCGGGATGGTTTCAGCAGGAATTACGGTCTGGCAGTTAACATGGCCAAGCATGGTAGCCTCACCGCAGTCTTTGGGTGCCACCTTCCTGACATTGCAGCCACACGTTTCTGAAGAAGCGTTACACAGAATGCCAAAGCATGATGGGAACGTAGAGGTCCATCCTGATCTGCCTGGAATCTTACTGCCCTCCCCTAGCTCACCAAACCTCACCCACCCTTCCAGATCTGAAACCGTTTTCCTGGGGTGGTTTCCCATGCTCTTCCAAATAAGGAAAACCACTCCCAATACTCCCTGAGCCCTTCCATAAGCAAGTATTATCTGAATACAGATCAGTTAAAACTAGGCAGCCCAGGAGTGGAGAGATGGCTCAGCAGTTAGGAGCACTTGCTGCTCTTGCAGAAGACCTGGGTTTGATTCCCAACACCCATGGGACTGCTTAGAACTATCTGTAACTCCAGTTTCAATGAATCCAACACCCTCTTTTGTCCTCCATGGGCATTGTATGCATTGCATGTATGTATGCATGTGGTACACATACATGGCATACAGGCAAAGCATCCATATGCATAAAATAAAAATAAATAAATATAAAAAAACCAACAAACCAGACAATCTAGTTAGCTAGATAGAGTATCCCAATTTTATGTGCCTTGAGGTGTATGGCTGGAGACAGACAGGGTGAATCCGGTGCCCAGGCTCACAGGGCCCACTCAGCCTTCATGTGTTCACATACACAGAGCCATTATTGGGCTGGTTTTTCTTCTTCTGCCTCAGGCTGTGGTGGCCATAGGACAAACTGATTAAATGTGAGTAATCTGCAGAGTAATGAAAAGGGGGCAGTATTAATATTGTTAATATGAGCTGACGCGATGGCTCAGTGATTAAAAGCACTTGCTGCTCTTGCAGAGGACTCAGTTTCGATTCCCAGCATCCATATGGTGGTTCACAACCACCCAGAACTCCAGTTCAAGGGCGTCAGATGCCTTTGTCTGACCTCCTGGGCACCAGGCACACACGTGGTGCACATACGTATACATGCAAACAAAACACACATACAGTTAGAACTCATTCATCTCCAAAAATATTTTTTAAAGTGTCAGGACAGAGACCCTAGCATGGAGCCATCCTCCCTTTGGGCTCCGGTACCCGTCTTCAGTTGGTATCCCCCCCTTCCTAGGCTTCAGTCAGCTTATTTTCATCCTAAAGCATGATTGCCAGTTGCCTCGCAGCTGAGAACAAAGGTCACTAGAAATTAGTTCTTGTAACTGAGGTGGACTCCACCCAGGCCTGGGAGGGAAGGGAGCGGGAAGATCACTCAGGGACTTAACAGATATTTAGATATTTCTAATGAGCGTTCACTAGTGTACAGGTTAAAGGTTTTCTGCTCACAGGGTTCTTTCTAGTCTTGAGTGGTACTATATATCTAACTTGCTTCGACAAGCTAGGGCTGGGAGAGTTTGGGAACAGTGGCCCAGCCCCACCAAGGCAGTGATAAATCAGTCCTTGTCTGTCACCCTTCTGGGGACCAGTGGAGGACTAATAACATGCCTTGGTTCCTTCCTTGGACCCAGGACCTCCTGTAGATAACTGGGGGCTCCTCAACCTACTCCTCACCCCTCTGATGTCTTGAAGGAGAGTGAAACTGGGGGCAAAATAGAATTTCAAGCTTCTAAGGTTAAAAGAAATGGATCTTGAGGTTTTACTTGTATGCTCACTAACCATACCAAATATTCCTAGCACCCTCAAAATCTCTGCTTTGGAAACTAATGTCTCTTAGTCCTTACTGCCTTCAGAGCTGTCCCTAAGTCTGTGACGTCATCTCAGTATTTTACAGTTGCATGTACACAACAGTGCATTTAGCATCTGCCTAGTCTTTGCCTGAGTGCATTTAAAGCTCTCTGGTATCTTTAGTTGTCTGGACGACGATGTGTGTTTATGTGTGGCTGTTTTTATTACCTACTGATATATGTTTTTGCAGATCTTTGTCTCTAAAGAGTTCACAGCCCTTTTCTCATTGTCTGATTTTATGAACAAAGACTTGCAGAGAAGAGAGTAGGCCATGAAATCTCTCTCCCCTTCAGGGTGAGAAAAGCAGTGTGGAGAAGAGGCGTGTGGGAGTATTGATCTGTGTTGAATGCAGAAGAGAGAGCTAGCTCCTAGTTGAAGGAATAGTCAAGGTCTGTGCCCCGCACCCAGTTCTAAGCCCAGGGGGTTTTCTGCCCAGCTCTTTAGGGAGAGCTGAGTGGGGGTTAGAGCAGAATGTTGAAGCAGCCAGATCCTGCCATCTGCAGCATCCCCCTGCATTGGGCCTCTCAGGGATGAGGCTCCATGGTGACCATCTGCCATTGTCTTCCCTGCCCTATTCTGGGAAGGGCTGAGAGCGGGGCCTGTCCCCTTTCAGCAGTGCAGCTTTCGGGCAGAATGGGGTGGAGGGCACGCCATCCCTGACCCGTTGCCTGGGTGACCAGGCTGTGGGCATTGTGAGCAACTCCTCTGACAGGATTAGGGCTATTCCACATTCTTGTCAGATGGGGAGCACCAGCCCAAAAGAGCCTGCTGTCCTGAGAGCAGAAGCCATTGTCTACCTCCAGTGCCTGTGAAAGGGTGGATTAGAGGCCCCGCCCCTCCAGCCGGGGTTTCCTTTCTGTCTCCTTTTGAATCCGGAGGGAGGCCAGCACTCCTGGGAAATTGAATGAGGAGCTGTTTACCTCAGTCTGAGCCTTCATATTTCTCATTACTTGTGTGAAGAGGAAGTCTTGTGTTTACCATTCTGTTGGTGTCCTTGGCCAGAACTTGCCAGGAACTGACTGGCTTGGGACACCCAACCCTCACACAGACCCTGAGGGCCACTGGCATTTGTACAACGCACTTTACAGACTCAGAGCAGGAAAGCCCCTTAGACTACTCAGTTCTGTTTATTTCACAGAAGGGCAACCAAGGCTTTGAGAGGGGCAGGCAGTGCCTGTAGCCACTAGGACAGAACCTGAGAACCAGGTGTACTGGGTCCTGGCTCTATGGTTTCCTTTTAGTCTCTCTGGCTGTGCCTTGTCCTAGAGCATTACTGAGTGCCATGGACCAGAGAGACCTAGGCTCTTAGATGCTGAGCTGCAGCTCCTCTGTTTTCTCTGTACCCACCCTGAGCCCACCACGCACCAGCTGGAGGGTGAGTCCTTGTATGCTCCACCTTTACAGCCCGAGACAGTAAATCCCAAAGGAATGTCTATCTGGTGGTTTCTTTGCTTGGACTTCGAAGACTGCTCTGTGGAGGGTGGAGTTTTTTTTTGTTGTTGTTGTTTTGTTTTTGATGATTCTTTTTATAGTACGGCAAACTACATGTATAAAATTTGCTATTTTAACTAATTTTATGTGTATAAACTCACTAGCATATTAAACATGTAAACATAAAAATATAAATATAAATGAATAATGATAAGTAAATAAATAAACATAAATATATCCACAGTGTTGTCAGTCATCACAATATAAAATAACTTTTTTCTTTAAAATTGTTTTTAATTCAATGTGTATGGGTGTCTCATCTTGATGTATGTTCGTACACCTGCAGAGTGCATCTGATCCATTGGAACTAGAGTTACACACAGTTGTGAGCTACCATGTGGGTGCTGGGAAACAAAGTCAGGTCCTTTGGAAGAGAAGCCAGGAATCTTAACTGCTGAGACATCTCTTCAGCCTGCTGAAACCTTTTTATCATCCCAAATAGAAGCTCTGTACTCATTAAATACTAACATCCCCTGGTGAAACCCTTTAGCCCTATACCCCTGGTAACTTTTGATCTGTTTTCTGTCTATACGGTTGTTTATTTTAATGCCTCATAAAAGTGGGTCACATAGTATTTGTCGCTCTGTGAGTAGCTTATTTCACTGAGTAGAATTTCATGGTTGAGCCGTGCTATAGTCGGTATCAGAATTCCTTTCCTTTTGCTGACTGACTAATACCACGTTTCGTCTATCCAGTCACCTGTTGATAGGCCATTTGAGTTGTTCTAAGTTTTGGCTAGAGACTGGTTGTTTACAACAGAGTGGAGTACCAGGCAGAGAAGAACTAAGCTCAGAGTCAGACTGCCGGTTGTGCTAGTCAGCGACTATGACTTTAAGGAGAACGTTTAGCCGCTCGGGTTTCCAGTTTCTTCACCTGTGACTGAGGGTGAGGATGCTTTCTTCGTCTGGCTCCCAGAGTTGTTGTGAGAATGGATTGATTCACTAATGCAGTAAGTTGCTACTCACTGCCTAAGGTGTGCCAAGTCCTCTGCCTGGCATCAGGGACCCAGTGCTGAGCAATGAGCAGATCATCCCAGGCCCTTGTCCTTGGGGTACATTGTGAGTATTTGATTTGTAAATCCTAAAGTATCAAGCCTCCCAGGTGCAGGTTGTTCCCTGTCTTGCTCATCTGTAGACTTTAAAAATGAGGCCATTGGTCAGTGCTGCTTCCTGCTGTATGGACTGCACTGAACCCAGCTGAGAACTTTTTCTAGACAAGGCTATCTCCAGATTCTTGTCTCCTGCCCTGGTGAAGGTGGGTGTGGCTTCTCTTGGTACATTCTATGGTTTGTGTTGTGCTGTGGCTGCAGGCAAGAGTACCACAGCCAGGGCTGGATCTTTCTCCTTAATCTCCTGCATCTTCTGTTCCCAGGTGGCCATCAAGTCAATCCGGAAAGACAAAATCAAAGATGAGCAGGATCTTATGCACATAAGGAGGGAGATTGAGATCATGTCATCACTCAACCACCCCCACATCATTGCCATCCATGAAGGTACAGTAGTGGGACCTTTGGACCAGCCCCCCCCTCCCCCCGCGTGTCTATCTCTGTGTGTGTGTATAAAAATCAGAACTGCCAACACAAAGAAGTAAACATGAGCCCAGTGGTGCATGCCTGTTATCCTGTGATCCCTGTAACCCCAGCTCCAGGGGGGCAGCCTAAGCTGCATAACAGGACCCTGCCTTTAAATAAATACATAAAGTTATTTAAAAAAAAAAAGAAGTAAAAATGATAAAGACTTTAGAGTAGCAAAAACTGGATTCAAAACCCAGCCACATGATGCAGGAGCACTCATTAATACAGTCTCTAGTTCTTCCTACACAAAATGGGGTAGTCCCATCTACCTCGCAGGGGGGTTGCAGAAGCCCAACTGGATAATGCCACTGAGTATTCTGTGAGTACAAACGCAGTAGGTTTGTACCTGGAATCCCACACTTTCTAAGTAAACGCTGTAAATTAGGCCACATCCTCATCCCAGACCGCAAGCACTTTGTCGTTGTCATTGGATCTTTCCCGAATAGCACCGCCTCCCAACCCCATGAGATCCTTAGCAACCTGGAGAGGCTCAACCACCGCCGCCTGTCTGCACCTGCCTCAGGTGTGTGGGTGCTGCTCAGCGCTCTGTCTGCCAGGCCTCCTAAAGTCGTCCTGTGCCCCTGGATCACTCCTGCCACGGGCTCACTCTGCCTCTTCTTGTCTCTCTTGGCCTCCTGTCCGCTGATGTCATTGCTGGCTTGATCACTCTCCACCCTGTGGCCCAGACAACAAAGTGAGCAGGAGAGGGTGATGGGGGCAGAAGGGCATGCACCCTCCCACATGCACCTGTCTGCTTCAGGTCTTTATGTAACATCAGCTAAATGGGATCCCAGGGACAGCAGGAGGAGGTGGGGGGAAGGCAAGGGAGCCTGTGCTTTTGTCTGCAGTGTTTTTCTGTCTGAAGATTCCTGATGGGAAGAACAGAGATGTCACCACTCTGGTTCATAGGAAGATAAAGGGCAAAGCTACTGTTAGGACCCTGCGACTTGAGCGTGTCCCACGAGGAGCACAGACAAGTGACTGACAAGGCTAATTGTATTTCCCCTTTCTTCCCTCTGGGAATAGTGGGCAGGCCAATCTTGGCAATGTGTGTGTGCGTGCTCCCACATGCATGTGCATGTATCTGTGTATGTATAAATTCTCTCCATACCCATGCCTCTTGGGTCTGAGAACTGAACTGAGCATCCCCCACATCTCTCTTTCTCTCTCTCTCTCTGTGTGTGTGTGCAGACACAGGACATTACTGTTCCTAGGTATGTCTGACAGGTTCCAGATTCATCTTCATCTTACAGTTGGCTTTAGGTGTTTGGGACTGGGAGAATACTGGGACTGAGTTCTAATCTAGGTGTTCCCCAAAATGTATCCTGCTGACTCTTTAGCTCTAGTTTCCTAACACAAAGGTTGCATATAAACTGAGAATCACATGTGTAGAGTCTCAGCCAGACACTCCTAAGAGACCGGGTCACCATGTTCGCCTGGAAAACAATACTCCAAGTTTCTGGGCTTGTAGCTAACATCTGGGAGTGTGGACTCATCCCTTAGCTCCTTCTCAGAGGTAGACAGCAATAGCTCTGGGGCCAGCCGAGCAAGCCAAACTCACAGGACTCGTTTAACACAAAGATGCAATGTCTTAGACAAGCGTGTTCTGACACACCGGCCGAAGGGCCAGTTTGATGAGCCAGTTATTTTCTACTTTTCTAGAAGACTGGAAGCAGGACACGGCCGGGAGTGGTGAGATGGCCCCTCCTCCACATGGAGGTGGGCTAGCTGGGGTGGGGCGACTGCCAAGAAGCCAGCCAGCCAGCCAGTTAATTTCCACATATTTTATTGATTGCCTCTGTGTCTGAGGCCATAGGCACTCCAGCCCTAGCCTGGGTACTCTGAGTGAGAAGTCTGAGGAGGCAGGAGAGGGGACTGTCTCAGCTCTCACAATCACAAGGCAGACCTCAGTTTTTGGAATCACACATGAGGACACAATGCAGCAATAGGTCCCATTTTTCTAGAGCGCTTTCTCGCGCGTCAGATACCGTGCCAGCCCAAGAGCTGTCGCTGATTTCTTACTTGTTTCTCACCCCAGTCCTGCGAGGGTTACTGTTATCATAGTCTACTTCTCAAAGGAGGAAACCGAGGCACAGTAGTTTGAAAACGTGTCCAAGTTCATCTCTGCATTCTTTCTGACAGATCTAGTAGAGTTTTGACTAAGGTTCTAAGATGAAGTGTAGGGACCAAATCAAAGAGCCCTGGCTTTTATTCCTGTCAGTGATCTCTCTGCCTTCCAGGAGTTTGCAGAATCCTCAGAGGCCTAAACTTAGCCACTGACCTCAGATCTTGATTTGTTGCTCCCACAAGGCGCTGAGCCTTCAAAGGCTCTTCTCCCATCTTTACTTGCTGCACTGTGGCCCCTGGCCCTGTAGCAGACATCCCAGAGGAAGGTCCTATCTGGTTTGAGGTTATGGGAGAGACTATGGTCCCCCCAGTGGGAGCAGTGTTCTCTGGGAGGCCTGACATTCCTCACTTTCCTCTCCAGTGTTTGAGAATAGCAGCAAGATTGTGATTGTCATGGAGTATGCCAGCCGGGGCGATCTGTATGACTACATCAGTGAGCGGCCACGGCTGAGTGAGCGCGACGCCAGGCATTTCTTCCGACAGATCGTCTCTGCCTTACACTATTGCCACCAGGTGAGTACCCACCAGTCCTAGTTGTGTTCTAGTGTGTGTGTATGTGTGTGGTGGTGGGGGGCGATCTCTGGGTCTCTGAGACTGGTTTAGACCAGAAAGGTTTCTGGACTCTCTGACCAAGCAATGTTGGTATCTCTGGCTTTGCCCTGTTGACCACAGAAAGGCTTAAGGTTTCTTGAACTCTCTCAGTGCATCTATGTATCCCAGCCTCTCCGTGCTCAACTCTTCGTGTTAATTCCATTTTCTAGACTAGGTCCCTTGTCTCCCTTCCTTCCCTGGGTGACGTTCCCTGACTCAGTTTCCCTGACTTGGTTCCCTTCCTCTTTTAGAATGGGATTGTTCACCGTGATCTCAAGCTGGAGAACATCCTTCTCGATGCCAATGGAAACATCAAGGTGAGCCCCACTTCTGATTTCTCAAAGCCTCCCTGTGCGACCCTATGTTTTCTGTGCTGTCTCCAGTCAAGTAGCTCTAAGTGCGTAGTGGATCCCCAAAGAAGTTAAGCAAACCCTGGGCCTCAGCCATCATCCATCCCAACACTTCCTTTACGGATAGGGCACTGAGCCCTCAGGAGGAAAATTGCCCCACTAGTGGCTAGCCAAGGGTGGGCTAGAAACAGAGTCTCTGGCTATCAGGCCAGTATCTTATCAGAGCAAGGTCTAATCTAGGGCCAATTTTTACTTATAACCTCAAGACCAACAGGTACTGATCCTCATTTCTTCTTGCTTCTGTGTACACACATTTAATCTGCTGCAGTCAAGAAGCCCTATAGCTTCTCTCTTTATTGGTATCACTTTCTGTTTCCCACAACCACTGGGCTCTCGTGCTTCAGCACCTAGAATTTTATCAATCAAAAGTTCATGCCCAGGAGATAAACTAGAATCTTAAGAGCAGGGTAGCAAGAGCTGGCCGAGGTCATAGGCCAACCTGGCAAACAACCGAGAGCGTGACATAGTCTGACCTAGACATAGAAAGAATTCCCCTGACATGGGACAAAGATCCGTCCATGGTTGCTGACCTGTGTGTCCTTAGGTATCCTGGTACCAAGTCTGTAACTTTATCCAGCCAATTCCTGAAGCAGGTGGGGTTTCTTTGATGCTGACAGGAAAGGGAGGCCAGAGCCAGTAAATACACACAAACTAGACAAGCGCAGAGACTCTGTTGGTACCAATCATCAAAGTCATTATGGTTTACCCGGCAACTGATGATAAGACGCCAATAAAGCTATAAACAAAGGAGCCAGAGTTTCATAAATAGCCCTCTCCACCCTGTACACATGATCCCTTGATGGGGTGAAGGTCCAAGGGAGCCCCAAGGGTCTTGACCTCCACCTCCAGCTGAGGATTGGTGGGAAAGAGAAGGATGCTCTTAGAACCTCTCAGGACCCTAAAATCCAACAGTTCAGGGAGTCCCTTGAGAGAATTCCATCTCCGGACTGTGAACAGCCCTGACCTTTGTCCTCTCCTCTTCCCATCCTGCCCCTTGACATGCAGGCCTACCCTGGGTTCCCTGCCCAGGTATGGGCAGAGATGAGCTCTTTGCTCAGAAGGGCAGCTCAGGCTTCACATGGTTACTGGGTCAGGGGCCCTGCTTGCCTGTTGAGGGCCTTAGGGCATTCTTTCAGGAACTGAACTATGAAATGTGGGGTTGGGAATTCCCTTTCCTTCTGCCAGGGCCTGGCTTTCCCCAGGATCTGGAGAGAGGATGGCCAAGAGCTGTGATACAACCCAACCTTTGGCATGACCTGTTGTTTATCCCAACCCTATAGATTGCTGATTTTGGCCTCTCCAACCTGTACCACAAAGGCAAGTTCCTCCAAACATTCTGCGGGAGCCCTCTCTATGCCTCACCTGAGATCGTCAACGGGAAGCCGTATGTGGGCCCAGAGGTAAGAGACCCTTTCCTCCTGCCAGCATCGCTGAGTTCAGGCCCCTACAAAGCAGTGGCTTATGAAGCTTTGAGGCAGAAGTAGCAAAGCTGTCATAGAACTGAGGTCTCTGGCATCCTGCCTCATTCTCATCCCCTGGTTCCCATCACCTCCTGGCACTCAGTCCAGCCACCCCACCTTTACCTAGAATGATGGGGATGGGCTGGCAGCTGCTCCTATGCCCATGGCTGTCCCTCCCAGGGAAAGCACCTGGTAGTATCTTTTCCTATGAGCCCCTGATCCCTTTGCTGCATCTGCATCTGCATCTGGTCACAAGAGGAAGTGAGAGGAAGCCTTCAGATGTAACCTTCAGGTCTTCCACTGTGTTGGAGATGCAGATAGCAGCCCTCCAGTCTGAGGCGCATTCTGTGTCTTTGCTGATCGCTCCCCTTCTGCCTCTCTCAGGTGGACAGCTGGTCTCTGGGTGTTCTCCTGTATATCCTGGTGCATGGCACCATGCCCTTTGATGGGCAGGACCATAAAACACTGGTGAAACAGATCAGCAGTGGGGCTTATCGTGAGCCCCCCAAGCCCTCCGGTAAGTGAGAACTGTGGTCAGGCCGGGAGCGTGGGGTGCACTGCCACTGTCTTTGATTCCTGAGACAGTGGCTAGACAATGGTGACAGAGAAAGCTGCAGGGGAGATCAGGGTACACCCCACTGTTCCCTCCAGCTGGAGACCTCTGAGGAAGTGGGGAGCTTTCTTCATTATGAGCACGCCTTCGAAGCGCTTCCAAGCTCTGTTTAATCCTCTTGGCTGTAGTAGTGTTTTTTCTTACTGCCTTTTTCCGGATCCTAAGAAACCTAACCTTACACCTATGATACCGAGATCAGGAAGATGTATGTGAGAGTCTTGCTTTTTTCTTGAGCGCAGTCCCTGTCCTCAGAGAATTGAATTTCAATAGAGAGAAGGAAAATACCAACTTAGAAACGAGGGCTCATAAGGAGAGGTTGTGGGACAGAGGCAATTGGCTGAGTCTGTCTGGGAAAATTGGCCTGAACCTGTATGGAGTCCAGGGAGGGAATGAATGCACTAATCTCACCCAGAAACATGAGCAGCGTCTGCACTCAGATGAGGCAGGCCTGTGATAGTGGAGGACCCTGGATGCCGGTTCTTGTAGCTATCAGACTAAAGCCCTTGCCTTTGCCTTCCCAGATGCCTGTGGTCTGATCCGGTGGCTCTTAATGGTGAACCCCACCCGCCGGGCCACACTGGAGGATGTAGCCAGTCACTGGTGGGTCAACTGGGGCTACACCACCCGAGTTGGGGAACAGGAAGCTCTGCGTGAGGGTGGGCACCCTGGCGGTGACTCTGGCCGGGCCTCCATGGCTGACTGGCTACGACGCTCCTCCCGCCCCATCCTCGAGAATGGGGCCAAGGTGTGCAGCTTCTTCAAGCAACATGTGCCGGGAGGCGGAGGAAGCACTGTCCCTGGTCTGGAGCGGCAACATTCTCTTAAGAAGTCCCGTAAAGAGAACGACATGGCTCAGACTCTGCAGGGTGACCCAGCTGAGGATACCTCCCCTCGCCTTGGCAAGAGTAGCCTCAAGCTACCTAAAGGCATTCTCAAGAAAAAGACCTCTACCTCCTCAGGGGTGGTACAGGAGGACCCTCAGGAACTGGGTCCAGTGCCCGATGCCCCAGGGCAGCCTGTCCCTCCTGTATCCCTACTTCCAAAGAAGGGCATCCTCAAGAAGTCTCGGCAGCGTGAGTCTGGTTACTATTCCTCTCCAGAGCCCAGCGAGTCTGGGGAACTCTTGGACACTGGTGATGTGTTTGTGAATGCGGACCCCGTGGAACAGAAGTCTTCCCAAGCTTCAGGACTCCTCCTCCACCGCAAAGGCATTCTCAAACTCAATGGCAAGTTCTCACGCACAGCCTTGGAAGGCACCACCCCCGGCACCTTTGGCTCTCTGGACCAACTGGCCTCCCCTCACCCTGCAGCCCGGGCCAGCCGCCCCTCAGGAGCTGTGAGTGAAGACAGCATCCTGTCCTCCGAGTCCTTTGACCAGTTGGACTTGCCTGAGCGGCTCCCTGAAACCCCACTGAGGGGCTGTGTGTCCGTGGACAACCTGAGGAGGCTTGAGCAGCCGCCCTCAGAAGGCCTGAGGCGGTGGTGGCAGGGACCCCTAAGGGATAGCTGCTTTTCTCTGACAGACTGCCAAGAGGTGACCGCAGCCTACCGGCAAGCCCTAGGAATCTGCTCAAAGCTCAGCTGAAGATGAGGGGCATTGCCCCCATATGGGGTGGTCTCTGAGAGGGTTTGTAGAGGAACCCTGGGTAGCATTCCTGGGGGACCCGGGGAGTGGAGTGCATCAAGGACTCCATGTCTTCAGCCAGATGGAACCAGGAAGGTGAGGAGGGAAGTAGTGCAGGTGTAGAAGGGAATGGGAAGGACCCACGAAGTCCAGGCTACCCGAGACCGACGCTCAGTCGGTGCCTACCTCCTTCATGCCATGGGTGTTAACCCATGGTGCCTTTTCCCGCCTATTCGCTGCCAATGTGGGGGGTGCATCTTCACACAAATTCCTGTTCCCATCAACCACCAGAGTTAGAGCCCTGACATGCCTGGGGGTAATCTGGAGTAACCTCCCCTCCCTTATTTAAAGAGGAAGCAACCTCTGGTCCCCATCTTCTAAACCTGAGCCTCCGGAGTCGGGTCGCTGCTGTGGATCTTAAAGATCTGGAAGGACTCGGGCTGCTGTTTGACTTCATCTCAAGGGACCAGATGTCTCTGGACCCCACCTTAGACCTCAAAGACTTGAGCTTCTGCCTTGAAGCGGCTCCTGGTATCTGGACTATGGATGGATGTATCTATTCTCAGGCTAGCAGGACCTAGAATGTGCTGATTTATTTTATATATATATATATTTTTTTGGTTCACAATTCTGTTTTTGTTTTAAGTGAATTTTGCTGCTTTCAGTAATATGAATGTTGTGTTCTAGGGAAGCCACTGTACCCCTGAAGTCTATGTACAGAAGTATTTGTCAATGATGTCCCTCTAATGTGTGTGTGTCGGGGGTGTTTCAAACTTACGTACTGAGCACTGTCTGGATTGGGTCACCAGTCCCGAGGCTGTCCACCCTCCCTCATCTGTGGCCAAAAACCCCCTCAATCCATTAAAACCAGCATGGTGACTGAAAAACAGTCTCTTCTCTCTGGGGACCTAGGTGAATATCTTTGAACTTTTGAAACCTTCCTCTTGGGCTGCTACAGGTGGGACACAGACTCTTAATCAAAATAGGACAAATGAGTTTGGGGGTGCAGCTGGGTGGTTTAATGCGTACTCAGTTCCTGGCACAGAAAGAGAGTAAAAGAAAAGACCCTCTCCAAAGCACCCAGCCCACCCACAGCAGCTTTTGGGCCTGGCCTGTCAAACACCCTGGAAGAAAAGCCTTAGCCAGGATCCAGGTTCTTTTTTCCTTCCCTATGCTCAAGGAAATAGGTCAGGTGGCTTTGTCTGGCTGATTCCTTTCCCCAGCCCTGCTCAGCTCCCCCCGCCCCCCCCAAGACTCCCCCACAGCCTTTATTCTCTCTAAAGAATTCCCCTTTCCCTCCAGTATTAGACAGCTTCTCACCAGCCAGAGCTCCCCACTCTGGAGGAAGTAAAGAATGTTTGGAATGTCCAACCCTCCCTGGCCAGTCCCTCAGCCCCCTGCAGAGCTGTCCCCACAGCCACAGTTCCATTGAGAAACTGCTGGACTCTGGGGACTGGATGAGAGGGAGGACAAAGTGCAGGCAAGCAGCTGGTCGGCCTCGGTTCCAAGCAGGCCCTCTCCTTACCCTCACCCCCTGACCTACTCTGGTATTCACCCCCTAATCTGGTTCTGGATGGGTTCCATTTCCCAGCCATACAACCCACCTGTCCTCCCAGTCTGTAGCATTTGCTGGATGAAGACTTGGGGCTTCCTCAGTATACCTAGAGACTTTGAAAAGTCAGTCTGGAAAGAGGCAAGGGAGTCGGGCCACTATGGGGTTAAGACAGGACAGTACACGCACACACACAATTGCTTGAATGACAGCAGATGTGCCTGAGGTCCCAGGACTGGGCAAGGCTTGAGTAAACACCAGAAAAACACAGGCTGAGCCTCTGTCCCCAGCCTTGGGGAAGTCCCACAGTGGAGTATGCAGTGCTGGTAGCTTCCTTCTCTTTGGGGCTGCAGCAAGCCCTGGGTGCACTGAACTGTGGCAGACAACTTGGGTTGTAGTCAGACCAGGAGCAGGCAGCACATGGGAGCATAGAGGAAACTCAGTGAAAATTGTTCAGGGAACATTGATGGAAAGTTTAGATGAAGGAAAGAAGTGCATTCTGGGAGATAATAGAGGCTACTATTTATTTTTATCTTATTTATTGATTTTTGATGTTTGGGATCCAACTCCTTGAAGCCGTGCTATGCAAGCATTATACCACTGAGCTGCAAACCCCCATCCCTGTTTGTTGGAGATAATGTCTCAGCTCGAATCCTTGTTCGTCCTTCTGTTCCAGTACCAGCATTCCAGGCCTGCCGCACCCTCTTGCTCTGGGTACTGAATACACAGTGCCCAGTTCTCAATAGCTTTGTTACATCCCTGGGAGTTTGGTATTGTTCACTCTCACTTTGAAGAAGAAACAGACATTCCACACATGAATCTACATTGTGGGAACCCAAACTTCAAACCCAGATGTGTGAACAGTCACACCTTAGGGGACAGGAAGACTCACTGGAACTAGAACAGCAGTGAACAGAGCGACACAGACCGGGGAGCACCCGTTACATGCTATGCTCTTGGCCAGGCACAAGATCTGGAGCAATTTTCCCTCCTGGCAACGCCCTTCCTTGGTCTCCACAAGGCTCAAGAAGGAAATGGGAAGGAAGAGGGAGGGCACAGCTGTTGAGGGGGATGAGGGGGAAGAAGAGGGAGATGAAGGGAACAAGGAGAAGACCAGGCCCAGTAGGAAACCAGCCTGTGAGATGAGGGCCAGAGGGGTCCTCAGCACCTCCCTGTCTGGGTTGGAGCTGGCCCTGTTGGGCTTCTGGGGTCGTGGGGAGCTTGGACTTCCTGTGGTTGGTCTGTTTAATTCCCTGAAAGCTAGGTCATGGATAGCATGAGGGGGTGAGTGTGGGGAGGTTCCCCAAAAAATCTACACTTGGGCTGTGGATTTAATCAGCACAGACCTTCCCCTCACCTGCCAGGACACTTCATACCAAACGCATTCCAGAAAGCAGGCTCAGTGATGACGCTGGGCCCCAGGGGACAAGGCTGGAGCTGCAGGAATATTTAGTGCCACATCAGTGCTTCCGGAATGTGAACAACCCAGACAAAGATAGGGGAGGCGGCTCCAGGAGATCAGAAAGGCTCTCCGAATGCTCCCTGTTCCTGGCCCTTTCCTGAGGCACAGGCTGGATTATGCTGTCCTTGAGTGGACACCCCTTCATGGAGTTGGGCCATGGGAGGGAAACTCCCATGACACACTGGCTCCCTGGCTCAAGGTCAGATGACCCTTCAGTCTCCCTCTGCCCCATCCAACTAGCTGCCTTGGGCCCTCCCAAAGAGGGGAAGTAAGAGGGGAAACAATAGATCTCGAATGTGTGGGAAGCAGCAGACCCCAGTCCCCAGAACATAATGCAGACATCAGCTCTGGGAGTGAGAACCTGAACTCTGATTGTCTGCCAGATTGTGTCTTTGAGGAACAGGACGGAGCAAGGGCAAAGATTGGGCTGAGTGAGCATTTTTTAAAGCAGAAGAAGAGAAAGCGTTGGAAGCCACATAATACATGACAGGCTGATTATCTGGAAAAAAGGGCCAGGATGGGGAGCAGGGGCAGGACAACACCAGTGGCCGAGCCTCCAAATGCAAGATTTAGCTTAGTCTCTTACATAGTGTGTCCCGCTACTTACTCATTCAGTTGATTACCAAGTATTTATTGGAACTGGGGCTCCAGATCACACAGACGAGGTCCTGGGTTCCATCTCCAGGTCCAAAAAAAACACAAACAAAACAAAACAGAAAACCTTTTTTTTTTTTTTTTTTTTTAATTTTCCAAGGGCCTTCTAGTACATTTGTGTTTTGTTTTGTTTTTGTTTCTGTTTCTGAGCCAGGGTCGCACTCTGTAGCACAGGCTAACCTGATACACAGGGCAATCCTCCACCATGCCCAGCTCTGGGGACACATTTATGAACAAAACTGACAGTAGTCTATGCGCTCATGGAAACCACATTTCAGAATAGCCAGTGAAGCTGGAACGAAGTGGATGAAAGACTAGCAGGAAAAAAAGGAGTCAAAAGAAGCCACAGAAAGGAACGCTACGGCACCCTGAGTGCCGTTCTGAGGCTGCGGCTTTTATTCTAGGGGAAACAGAGTCTTTGGAAGGTGTGCGCAAAGAGTGGAGTGACCTTACAGACTTTTAAAAAAGAGCCTCTGCAGCAGGCAAACGGCTCAGTAAGCAAAGGTACTTGCCTCCAAGCCTGACCACCTGGGGTCTGCATGGTAGAAAAGAGAGAAATGACTCTCACGAGTTGTCCTCTGACCTCCACTCATGAGCTATGGTGCACACACACACACACACACACACACACACACACACACACACACACACCACTCCAATAAAAAAAAATGAGGACAGCAGTGGCAGGCATCTTGGGAACCCAGGAAGAGGCAGGTGTGAGAGGACATGGTGGGACTTGGATTGGTGGTGTAGCAGTACCGAGATGGGGAACAGATTTGGGACTACGTTCTGAAGGGGGAACCAGCAAGCTTTCGTGACAGATGACATGCCAGATGTGAAGGACGAATCAAGAACAAGGGCAGGCTGTCCCTTAGCTCAGGCGGGGAGGGCTCGCAGGCTAACCAAGAGTGGGCTGAACCTGGGCTGAGTGAGTAGGGGGCTGATAGACCTCTCAGTACAGGAAGTAAGAATACTTTCTTACTATGGCTGTCTGATGCTCCTCCCCACTCTAAGATTCTGGCATTGTATTAAACTGGGAGGCACATCCTTCCAAAGCTGATAAGCTGCCTCTCGAGCTTGCCTGATGTGGTTCTGGGAAGGCGGGCGGTACGGAGCCAAAGACACAGGCCGGTGTCAGTGTTCTCCTGATAAACCTTGAAAGGCTCTCTGAAGGACAAGAGGAGAAAGTTAGGGTGTGTATGGTCCTTTGTGTATTTAACTTTCCTGAGACTTAGTTCCCTTATCTGTACAATGAGGGCCATACTAAGACTTCCTCACTCTCCAGCCTGAAACCACATTTTCAAAAGCTTTCATGGATTCCCGGATTCCCTTAGAAATGTCCTCCTGGCTCTGCCTCTGACCTTGATCCCTACAGTGGGGTCAGGTGTTGCCGTACACAGTAGATGCTGAGACTGAATAATTTCAGGTTATTCTGTTTTAGGGTGGGGGATAGGAGGGGGTGGTATGTGCCCATCATCTCCTGCCCAAAAAGGCCCAAAGCTGCATGTTTACAAGAGGACACAAACTTTATCTCCTTTCGCAGAGGATTGGGTACCAGGATGGGAGACAGAGCAAGCTGGGAGTCCATTTGCCAGGAGGGGCTCCTGGCAGTGGCTACCCTGCTGCTCAGCTTTTGGATCTGGACACATCTCCTCCTCAGTCCTCCTTCTCTGGAGTCCTGCTCTCTTCCTGGGCTAATCCCACCTCAAAGTTCTCCCCATCCTGTGTTAGGTATTCAGGACAAGCTAGGGGAATGAGTCATCTTAACAGAGGAAGGGGCTTCTAGTCCATAAATGGACACTAACTCTTTCGGTTTTAGTCTTCAAGAAGAACAGTCTTGGCCTTCTGCTCTTTCCCTGAAAGGTATTTCCTGGGAAGAAGAAGGAGTCTACTGGCTTTGACAGGATGGAATTTTAGATACAGCTGAACTTTTTGGACGATAGATGTCTGACTCAACTTCCCTTGTAAACACACACGACTAACCAGGGTTTTCCCAGCTCCAGAGGCTAAGCCCCCATTTCCTGATGGAAGTGTTCAACTGTGTATGACTATGGTGGTCAGAATCTAGACAGCAGAGTCCCCCACCCCCACCCCTTGGCTGCACTGCCCCGGACTCTGGACCATGGATGCTCAGCTCCTCTGGCTGCAATTGCTCATCACTACCTCTGCAACTGACACTGGGAAGCAGGCCAGCCACTGCCAGGACTCCTTCCAACGAGGCTCTCAGCTTACTCTGCCTCCTACCCTGGTACCCAATCCTCTGTGAATTTGGCAAAACCATAGGAGATGCAAGGTGGTGCCTAGGGAGAACTGGTTGTATATCTGGGCTCACCTTAAACTTTTTCAAAGTGAGGTGGAGTCTAGACCCCACTTTGCTGATCAGCAATCTGGCTTGCCAATAGGTCTTGGAGACAGAGTTGGACCTACTCACAAAACTCCAGGTCATGAGCAGATTGCACCAAGAAGCCAATCCACTGATTACTCGTGAACAACATAACCAGCAGCCAAACCAACCAGACACTTGAAGCTACCCACAACAGAGGCATTCACTCAAAGGAAACCTAAATCCACTGGGAGGGTCTCACTTGGACAGCAGGAACCTGGGTGAGAAGTTCTAGGTGGTCATTGCTGCCCCTCACCCAGTGGGTCACTCAAATCGCCAGCACAGCACTTAGGTTCCCCCCCCCCCCCCCACTGTTAAATACCACCATGACAACCTCTTTGTTAGCGCACCCTTTCTTCCACAAAGCCTGTCACAATGACTCAGAGTCACTTTCCTAGTCCTTCACACCCATCTCGCTGTTGCAAGGATTAGAGGAGGCAGCCTGTGAGAGTGCTTTGTAAGCAAGACACCACTGCAGCCAGCTAAGGAGCGGGGACTCAGTAAGTGAGCAGTGAAGAGCCTTCTCCATTAGCCAGCCCAGCCCCTTATAAAAGGGAATCTGATAATGAAACCAGTGACAACTTGCTACCTAATAAATCCATCAATGTTTACTGAGACCAGACTGTTGTTTTGGATGCCATAGAAAATACAGAAGCGGTTCCCCTCCCTTCATGAATTTATATAGAATAGAATTGAGGCCATAAACCGACACCTACAGGATGGTTGTTAACAAAACAGAGGTGGGGGTGACTAAGGGTGGGGATCTGGGGCAGAGAATGTGGTAAGACGGTCAAGTCTGTTGCTTGTAAGGGGACCGCTGTGTAGACGAAGTACTGAATAGGTCAGCCGAAGAATGAGCTGTCCTATCTGGAGGCTAGGCCCCGCCTAGCAGGTGACAGGCAGAACCTGATCGTCCTGTACCCTTCCTCACAACCAGTGTCGCCTTGCTCTCCCCTGGCTACTGCCATTGTAGGAGATGCCCATGAAGGCTGAACTGAACAGAGGCATATCAGATAGGGGTGGGTAGAACAGGCTAATTCCTTCCTTGCTAGACATGCGGGGTGGGCAGGAAGCAGCTAGCTCTCCTGGCCCTGGTTGTTGTGGCTGTCCTCTTTCGTTCTCACTGCCTAGAAGACCTGACTCGTATGTCTTCCATAAAACGTGTTACAATACCTTGGAGTCGCTCTCACAGACCCTCACACCCATCGTATTGCTGCGAGAATTAGAGAGCACAGCACGTAAAGATGCTTGGCAGGCAATACATCACAGCAGACCCCTCCCCTCCTCCTCCTCCTCAGCTGAGTCAAATGGAGCCACCTTACTTACTCCCCGTGTCTCATGACCAGACTCCTTGACCAGTTTCTCCCTCCTCACTGTAGCTCTAGGCAAGATCCAGCCTCAGCTTCCCCACATCCTCAACAGCTACCTCAGAAACAAGAACCCTTTTGTAATCATGTTAAACTGTGTGTGTGTGTGTGTGTGTGTGTGTGTGTGTGTGATCATGGCATCCCCGTTCCAGATTAACCTAAGGAACAAAAAAATATCGATCGCCAAGGAAGTTGCTGGCATTGCGTTACTATTGCTTTCCAAGTGTGGCTCAGGGAATCGTTTCAGAGTGTACACAGGGTCAGAGATTCTTTACCTGTGACACGGAACCGTTGCTTTCAGGTCTAGGCACACAGCTCAGTGGTGGGACAACGATCTAACTTGTGCGGGGCCCCGGGTTGAACTCTTAGCACCACAAATAAACAAGCAAAGAAAAAGAGGAGGAAGAGGAACAGAGAGAGAAGAGAGAGGCCACTTGTCTTTTGCGTTCTTGTTCCCTCATGAGTATGCAGTGGAATTTTCTAGAAGCCTCATTATAGTGATATTATAGTCAGCTGTAAATGCAGGAGATACAAATCTTCAACTCTGCACAAGAATTTAGATATCAATACCGTTGAACTGCAAACTTACAAATGGTCACAGTGGGGCGAATCCTGGAGAGTGCTTTCCTAGTCTACGCAAGGCCCTGGGTTCTGTCTCAAGAAACAAAACAAAACAAGGCCACTCAAAACACGTTTCTCAGGCAACAGACATATAATTCCAGCACGTGAGAGGGAGAGGCCCTGTCTTAAAAATTTGAATGGACCTACACATGATATATTAGCTTGTAATCCCAACATCCGGGAGGGAGAGACAGGAAGATCACAAGTTTGAGGCCAACTTGACCCACAGAGTGAGAGCCTGTTTATAAAAAGATAAATGGCATTCCCATAATTACGCAGAGTGTGAGACTGGAAAGCTGGCTCAGTCATTATCGACACTTATTGTTCTTGCAGAGGACCCAGGTTCAGTTTCCAGGACCCACAACTGTCTGTAACTGCAGTTCCAGGCAATCTGACCCCCTCGACTGCCCTCCAAGGCCACCAGACACTTACAGGGTACAGCGTTCTCACTGAACCTGGAGGTAGGCAGGCAGCCAGCAAGTGCCAGCTCTCCTCTGGTCTGCCTCTCACAGTGCTGGGGTTACAGGAGCCCATAGGTTCACCCAACTTTTCACTTGAGTGCTTGGCATTTGAACTCAGGTGCTCTACTTGAGAAGCAGGTGCTCCTACTGGCTGAGCTGTCCCCCAGACCCTAATATTTTTTGATGGTCCCTCCCCCTGGGAGCCAGTACCGAGTGCATGCCAAGGATACGCTCTCCTACCAAGATACTTTTTAAGCCCAAATAACTTTCGTTCTGATATAGCAGGGGAGATGTTTAACTAGAAATTTTACTCAGTGTCTCCCTAAAACTCGCATCTGAGTAAGTGTCCTGTATTTTTATTTTCTAAACTGGGAAATCCTAACAGCAGGAAGACTGAGGTCAGACGATAGGAATATCTTGGATCGGACATTGGGCTTCTGACCCAGACGAAGATAGAGAATCCCCTATTCTGAACAGCTTTTAAAAGGTGAAGTTACCCCAGGATCTGGCGGCTAGCTTTTAGACATTTAGGGCTACCTCTGCAGCCAAGGGAATCTTCTTCCATAGCTAGTCTCAGCAGGACTCACAAAAAACACAGGAAACGGTGGAAAGCGAAACAGACTCTCAGTGGAGTTGCTGCCAAAATGAGGAAGTGACACTGGGTGGGGGCAGGGAAGACTGAAGTCCCTGGGGAGGAGGAGGTCAGACCATGAGGTGCTGAGATCATCTGCCTCCCCCACCCCTCACTGTGAGTGCAGCAGGAGGGTTGAGGGTGTGGAGCTGTGGGGGTGAATCCGGAGAGTTGGGTGGGGCTCTGCAAATGTAGCTGGGGCAGGGGATCAGGCCTTGAAAGGAGAAAAAATATCTCCAAATGCATACTTCGGGGCTGGAGATGACAGGACACGAGAGATGGCTTCAGCAGCAGTCCACAGAACCACGGGAGGAGGAGGGGCTGAGGTGGGTCCTGTGTGAGTCGCCGTGGAGAGCTCTGGGGCACTGGGTCTGGTGAGACAGGTGTGTTCTAGAAATCAGGCTGCCAGTAAGGTTGTCAAGCATGTCTTGTTTTCTTCCTCATTTAGCGCATAGTGGGTGTGGTGCTGAGCCCTGGGAGTACTGAGTTAGACACTGCCTACAGAGACTGGAAGTCCAGGAGAGGACAGATGTGAATTCCAATTGTAATGAAAGGCTGTTGTCACTGATTATTCTCCCCCTTCCTCTTCCCCTTCCCCTCCTTCCCTTCTTCTTCTCTTCCTTCTCCTCCTCCTCTTCCTCCTGCTGTTCCTCCTTCTCTTTCTTCTTCTTGAGACAAGCTTTTAGTTTGAGCTGACCTTGACCTTCTTCTGTAATTGAGAAAGATCTTGAACTCCTGCCCCTCTGGTCTCCCCTTCCCGAGTGCTAGGTGAGATTATAAGCATTCAGCAATCCCGCCAGGTTTATATAACACTGACGATCAACTCCAGGGCCTGACCTGATAGGCAAGCACTCTAACAACTGAGTACCAGCCCCGGCCCAGGCTGGACTTGAACTTGCCTCCATCCTCTCACCTCTGCCTCTAGAGTTCTGAGCCACCAGCCTAACCCAGCTTGCACACCAAGCCAAGAAGGATGGTTACTACCTGCCCCCAAAGCAGCTCTTCGGTTCCCAGCCCTGCCCCACCCAGATAGCTTGCTTGCTAGTTGGAGGAAAGTAAAATTAGCTAACTTGGGGAATGACCTAAAAATGATGGTTTTCATATCCTTTTTGTTGTTGTTGTTTTTCAAGACAGGATCTCTCTGTGTAGACCTGACTGTCCTAGAACTCACTCTGTAGACCAGGTTGACCTCAAACTCAGAGATCTACCTGCCTCTGCCTCCTGAGTGCTGGGATTAAAGGTCTGATCCACTCCGCCTGGCTTAGTTTTCATATCTCGTCTCTTCCCGGAACTACTATAATCTGGGGAAAGCCGCCAGCTGCTGGTCAGGCTGATGTGGAACTCTCAATCCTCCTGAACAGGGATTTCAGATGTTCCCTACCCCACTGGGCTCCTTGGGTTATTCCTGGAAGCCAGCTTTGGCTTGACCCCACTGGGAACAGAGGTAAGGGGAGGCAGTGGGAGTTAGATGGATCCCTGATAGGTAGACAGGTAGAAGAAAGGGTCAAAAATAGATGATAAAGATGGCAGACTTTGGCTTCTTCCTCTTATTCCTGACCAGAGACAAAGGTCTAACCCCATGGTAAGCAGAGGTTGAAATGTTTTCCCCCAAAGTCATGGGCCTATCAGCTTCTCTTCTTTGTTCAAACTGATCTCCTTAGGGGAAGAAGACCTCTCAAAGACCCTTAAGAATCCCCAGCCCTCCAGGAGAGACCCAGTTTGGGCTTTCAAGCGACCCCTCAGCTCTACAGAGAGCTCTTTGTATGCTCTGTGTGTGTGTGTGTGTGTGTGTGTGTGTGTGTGTTCTCACCCCTAATAAAAGCCTGTCTTTGCCTCTTGGCTCTGTCTGCTATGTCTGAGATTTCCCTAACCTGTTGCACTCAGGATTTTTTTCCTGCCTATTAATTCTTTAACTGGCAGAGAAAGTGATCCCGATTGAGACCCCTAGGTAACAACAGGAGTGTTGAACTGTCTTTGGCCACAGTGGTTTGAGACCGTGGGGTGTTGTGAAGCCACAGAACAGGTGGAGGCAAAGAGAAGTTCATGGTTTCTGGTGTGTGGACCTCTTATGAAGGAAGGCTGTGTAAGCAGTAAGTTGAGTTCAGAGCTCCAGCCTATGGCTTGCACAGCCATGTGAGTCCACTGAGAAGCAGGTACTGTTCAGTAGGGTCTAAACATAGAGCTTAGGGGAAGGAGGCTGTAAGGATGACATCTGGGCTTTCTCTAGGAAAAGCTTCACTAAGGAAGGGAATCAGGCTTTGCTGGGTCAAGAGGAGGGGTTTTTAGGGAACAGTGAGTGCAATGCTCACACCCACAGATGGGCTCCACACCCCGCTCCTCCAGCCAGGGCCACATGCTGTCCTCGGTGTATACTCCTGCCAAGAGCGGGGTCTGCATCCTTTGGACAGGTCACAGCCAGGAGCCCTTCTCTTTTCCCTGAGATCCTGGGGTTCAGGCTCCACACTCAGTCCTTTTCTGAGGCCCTGAAAGGGTAAGACAATCTATGTAGCTGCCCAGGCTAGCTGTGCGACCTTGGGGAAGTCACTGGCCTTTCCTGGACCTCGGGCTAGTGCTTATTTGCTGACATCTGTACTCCAGGATCTGTCCCCAGGTGAGGATGTGAGCTTGGATGGTGGGAACGTACCCTTCACTGGTGTGAGGGCCCATCTGAGCAGGAAGGTGGTCTACGTTGCTCTCCTAACAGCTTTCAGATGCCCTAGTCTGTGGCCCGTGGATCATTGTCAGGGGTGCTGGTGGCACACGGCATGATGGAATAGATGCCCGTTTCAGAGGAGAGGGTAGATGCACTTTCCACAGACCCTCAAGGGACTTTGGAACTGAACAATGAGTTTCAGGCTCCTGCCAGGGAAGGCCTATACCCTGCAGGCTGGTGCCCTGATCATGCCTCTTCAAGAGGGACACTTGCTCAGGTGGAAGATGACCAAGCGTTCAAGATGAGATTTCAGTTTCACTTTCTTGCTGGCCTGGCTTCCCCAGGAGCAATGGCTCTTTTCTAACACCATGCATAAGAACTGAGAGATGGGAACGTTCCCAGAGGTCACTGGCCTGGCTGTTAAAGGGCTATTGTTTCTTTTAATTGCATGAGCTTCTGGGAAAAAGCCCAATGCCCTGCTCATAGTACACTCTGCCACTTAACCACACCTCTGTCTTGCTTGGTGAAGAGAATCTGGAGTTGGTGGGCACTGGGAATGGACATTAATCTTTGAAGCGCTGCCATTCTACCGGAAGGTAGATAACTCAGCAGAAGGAACTAAGTCCTGACCCGAATGGAGCAGACTGGGATTTGTCATGGCCTCGCATATTTAGTCTTTGTAGGAGTGAAATATTGCAGGCAGAACTCAAACTGTCCAAGAAGGGGATGTAAAATGATAGTGTTTTTCCCCTGGTGCAATAATTCTTTATATGTGTGGACACTGAGAGTCTTAGCAAAGATTTATTTCCTACAGGGGGAAAGGGGAAGGACACTGGATCTGGAGTAAAGCAGGACCCTGCAGAGGGGGACAGAAGCTACATGGCTAGAGAGAAAGACAGACAGGGACAGAGAGAAAGGGGGGAGGGGAGGAGATGGGGACCTAGAAGAGAAGAGAGAGTACTGTGGTGGAGAGGGATTATATGGGAATATGCTTTGGTGTCCCCCGCCCCCCATAACACAAGACTAGGTAGCTGGGGGCAGGAGACGGTCCCACAACACCTGGGACTGGGAGAGAGCCTGAGCTCTGGTTCCCTGCGGGCTTGTCTGCCTTCAGGAAGGGTGCTCTCTCCTCCAGCTCCGCTCCATAAACATAGGGTTGTGACCCGTCACGGAGCAGGCAGACTAGAGCAGGGCTTGGGAAAGGAAGCTGAGACCCCTCTCTCCCACGCAAGAAAGGCTGGTCATTAGCCTGTAGGATTGGAGCTGGCCTGGGCTGGGCCAGGCCTGAGAGTGGGAACAGAGGATGGCTCTTGGGTGAGTCAGCAGGTCACTGTCAGCCCCTTCTTCCTTGGGGGGAGGGAAGCTGGGGAGACAAGCTCTGGCCACCTGAGCTTGTGAAGGCAGTTTATCCACCTAATCCTCCCAGGTCTGGGGACAAGTAGGGTTAGGCTTCCTGGCCCTCCTTGCTCACCATCCAGAACACAGAGCTGGTGAGCTACCCGTGTCAGGCCATAGAGGGAAAGGTCTATCCAAAGCCTAGCTTCACTCCTGGCTGAAAGCTAAGGTGGCCTTTCAGTGGCTTGTGGAGAGGCCGTCCTGCCCTGACTGGAACCACTGCAGAAGCTGCAGGCCTGCTCCTGTGTGCTCACCACTGAGCCTCGGTGGCCCGCCCTCCCTCACACCCTTCCTGAGCCTCCTTCCAAATCTGCTCTCACCCAACAGGCCTGTCCACGCCACACCCTTTCCCAGGCTCCAAGGGAAGGCCTGGGGATAGTAGGAGTCACTCTGGGTTGAGGCCTAACCTCTCCCCCATCCTGCCCCAGTCAGCCTGATACTGTGCCCCTCATGTCTCCTGGAGTAGGGATCACCGAAGCACAAGGTTACATCTGGGGAAACTGAGTCCTTACATGACACGTAACAGGAGCTCCCAGTATGTGAGTCAGCAAGTGGAAAGGGAAACATGGCAGGGATGTGTTGTCAAACCCTGGGGTTAGGCTTCCTCTTTGGGGACAGTTTAGGATCACCTTACAGCTCTTCTAGGTGGCCTCTGTTGCCTCTTTCTGCTTGGGATGGATACAAACATGTAAGAGGGTGGGGGCAGTTACCTTGGGAGGGCAGCAGTTTGCCTTGGGAGCCAAGACAGATGAGAGTTAGAATTCCAGTTCCTGAAATTCCTACCAGCAGGAAGTGGAGATGTGCCTAGGCCTCTCTGAGCCTCAGTTTCTCCATCTGTAAAGTGACAGTGATAACTATCTCCTAAAGCAAGGTATGTTATCTCACTTAACTGAAGGGTAGCTGAAACAGCCAGCCCCAAGCATGCCATTTCGGCAGAGGGTTTTGTGAAACAAAAGGCCCTTGGAAGCCTGCGAACACGGAAGGGCCTCTGGGTCACCTTTCTCCTTATATAGGAGAGAAGAGACATTCTCGGCACAAGCAGCAGGCTTGAGGCTGGGAAATAGCTCTACACACCGACCTTGTAAGACAAACCCCTTCATCTGATGTGGTCAGCATGCCTGTATTTACAACACTTTGAAGAAAGAGGCAGGAGGGTCACAAATTCAAGGCCAATTTGGGCTCCATAGGGACTTTTAGGTCATATTGATTTCTATGTGACCTTTTATATAGCACACACACACACACACACACACACACACATACACACACACACACACATACACACACAGACACATACACACATACACACACACACATACACACATACACACACATACACATACACACACACACACACATACACACACACACACACACATACACATACACACACACATACACATACACATACACACACACACACACACATACACACACACACACACACACACACACACATATACACACACATACACACACACACATACACACACACACACACACACATACACACACACACACACACACACACACCCCTTCAGCCTCTGGTACATCTTAATTATCAATATATTTCACTACTATATGAGGATTTCAAGCGGGTCACTTTGGATTTTCTTGGGGGGGGGTTCCGTGTACATGTAAAATAAAATCTGTGCATTTCTCTTGCTAGTCTGACGCTACCTGACTTCCTCAGGCCCAGTTGAAGTCTATACTAGGGAGAGGGCAGAGTGTCACCTCCCTACAGCTCGCTGCAGAACTTGGAGGCAGACCCCATGGTGTCATTCTTACTGGGAAAACAGAGGCAGTTGTTGAATTAGTATTTTTTCCAAGGTAGAGTTTTTCCGAGTGGCCCTGGCTATCTTGGAACTGGCTCTGATGACCAGACTAGCCTCAGACTCAGAGATCTACCTGCCTCTGGCTCCCAAGGTCTAGAATTAAAGGTGTGCACCACCATGCCAGGCCAGAGGTGAAGTTGTAAACAGGCCGACATTGGGACTGCTCCCAGGAACTGATCCCTTGGAGATTCTGGACTGCTGCTGTCAAGGGTCAGCTATGAGAATGCAGAGGTGACCCAAAAGGTCACAGCACCTGCTGTGGGGAAGTAGCCACTGAGGTGTATCTCTGGAGGCTGTATCTTGTTGGGATGCCCCTGTCTCTGTGCTCTCTGCAGTCTCCTCCGCCATATGCTCAGGACAGCGCAATGCTAGGCCAGCTCTACCATCTCAGGCCAGGCAGCCTGGCAGAGTCAGCCGCCACCAACCGAAAACCCTGAAAAAGCCTTCCCTCCTTCCAACATCCAGTGTCTGTCACAGTGACAGAGCTAACAGTGTCCTTCCCTGGATGCTTATGCTCCCCCCATGTTAGGGGAGCACAGCGGGATGGAGCCAGGACAGGAGAGCTTCTGGAGCAGGAGGAATCCAAAGGAGAGGTGACTACACAATGAACCGGTCTAAGGACTTGTAGGGGTGCTTGCTGGGCCATTGGGTGAGAGAAAGGGGAGGGGCCAGAAGTTTTGAGCAACTGTGTGTGTGATGCTTAGAAGTAAAAGGTTCTCTGGTTAAGGTGCCTCATGTGGAGGTGGGGGAGGCGGCAGCAGAGGCTTCCTCTGGTGACAGGTGTTGGGCTATTCCTCACTCACCTCTGTGGCTTTACATCTTTACTGTGTGATGGCATAGGCCTTTTTCATCCCAGCACTTGGGAGGCAGAGGGAGGTGGATCTCTGTGATTTCAAAGCCAGTCAGGGCTTTATAGTGAGACCCTGTCTCAAAAGCAAAACAAAATGAAACAAAACACATTTTTCTCAAAGCTATGCCTGACTCAAACTTCCCTCTCTCTCTCTCTCTCTCTCTGCTACAGGGTCTCATTATATAACTCTGACTGAATTTATGGCAATCCTCCTGCCTCAGCCTTCTATGAGGTATGATTACAGGTTTGGGATACCATGGCAAGCTTGCATTTTCTTTTGAGGAAAGACTGAAAGCCAAGGGCCTGTGTCAGTGCCCGAGTGTTCAGCGCCACCTGTGACTTGAGTTTCCTTGCTCAACTTTCTACAACAGAGTATTCGAGAAACTCAAGAAGGAAAAAAAAGGATGTATGTATAATTAAAATTTACTTACTCATTTTTATGAATATGGGTGTTTTGCCTACATGTATGTCTGTGCACCAAATGCATGCCTGTTGCTCGGAGAGTCTAGAAGAGGGTGTTGAATCCCGTGGCACTGGAATTAGGATGGTTGTGAACCACTATGTGGGTTCTGGGAACCAAACCCAGGAACTCTGGAAGAGGAGCCAGTGCCCTTAGCCACTGAGCCATCCCTCGGCCTCCAAGAATTGTCTTCAAGTGAGATTATCTGTCTGAACGGGCTGTTCTGCTGTGATGGAATGGCCTCTAGCCAGGGTGGCTGCTGAGTACCTGCCATGCCACTAGCGCACACTTAATTTATTTAATTCTGACTGATTTCAATTTAAATAGCCCTCCCTTGAGAAGGGTCAAGATATGGCGGTAACGAAGCTGGGTTGGAGGCCCAAGCTTCTTCCTGCCCTGCCCCCACCTGCTGCCCTTCCAGAAGCATACGCGGACAACAAGCCTCGCAGTCAGCTTTTTTCTATGTGTGTGCCGTGGTAGGGATGTTGTCAGGTGAGGGTTCCAGCAAGTAGACCTTCTTGTAGCAAACTCAATAAGAAAGTTATCTTTCTGGGTCAGTTTCTTCAACTGTACAATATAAGTACCGGCCAGAAGCTCTGTGGAGTCTCCATGGTCCTTCACCTACTTGCTGAGGTCATGGGGGGGGTCATCGGGTGCAGTCAGGTGTATTTAGGCACCTGGACAAAGGAGACAGGTGAAGTGACAGAAAGGGCTTTGCAGTGGAGGGCTCGGGTGGGTGTGTGGGAGAGAAGAGACTTCAGCTACCTGTCTAAACTTTTTCCCCCACGGCAGCCATGCTTTCCCAGTGTGTAGGCATGAGCGAGCTCCCACGCCTCTTTCCACCTCTGTCTTCAGGGTAGATGTGGGTTTCTCAGTCTGGCCTGTTCACCTCTGTGTCTGCCATGTCTCCCTCAGATGCTTGCTGTCTTGATGAACGGATGATGAATGGTTGGTTCCTTTGGAGCCTACCCATGACCTTTGTCATGGGACACAAGCATCGTGGCTAAAGGACCAAGCCTTGGGAAGAAATAGTAAGTCAGCGAAACTCGTAGAAGTGTGTCTTCACGTTCTCCCTCTTCAAAGATGCTTTTTTTAGGGCTAGAGAAACGTTAAGAGCACTAGCTGCTCTTATATAGGACCCAGGTTCAGTTCCTAGGACCTACACAGTGACTCAGAACCATCTGTAATCCCAGTTCTGGGGACTCTAATGTCTTCTTTTGGCCTCCTTGGGTGGTGCATACACATACATGCAGGCAAAACACTCATACACATAGAATAAAAATAAATCTTTTCAAAAAGTGTTTTTAAGCCTGGCAGTGGTGGTGCACACCTTTAATCCCAGCACTTGGGGGAGGCAGAGGCAGGTGGATCTCCGTGAGTTCGAGGCCAGCCTGGTTTACAGCGCGAGTTCCAGGACAGCCAGGGCTACACAAAGAAACGCTGTCTCGAAAAACAAAAAAAAAAAAAGTGTTTTAAAAATTATTATTGTTAAGAAACTATCAGCAGAGCAAACAGACAGCCCACAGAATGGGAGACACTCTTTATCAGCTGTGGTTCAGACAGGGGCTAACACTGAGAACATACAAAGAACTGCAGAAATTAAAAACCAAGGAAATTAAACTGCCAATCAACAGATTGGCTAATGAAACGAACAGACAGTTTTCAAAAGAAGAAACACAAAAGGCCAATAACTGCTTTTAACAGTGCTCAACATCTCTTATCATCAGGGAAATGCAAATTAAAACTACTTTGAGATAATACCTCATCCCAGTCTGAACAGCTGTCAGCAAGGAATCTGACAACAAATGCCCGGAGACGCCGTGAGGGAAAAGGATCCTCGTTCATTGCCGGCGGTGTGCCGGAGGCTCCTCAAAAACTTAAAACAGAACTACCTCGTAACCAAGCTGGATGCCCTGGAGAGGTGCTAGGGAACTCCATGTTCTACCACAGAGATATCTGCACATCCATGTTCACCAATGCTTTTTTTATTCACAGTAGCAAGGAAGTAGACCCAACCTAGATGTCCATCAACAGGTGAAGAGACGACGAAAATGTGGAGCATCCACAGAATTGAATACTATTAAGCTATAAAGAAAAGAGAAATCTTGAACATTCCAGGAAAACACACGGACTTGGGAAGTATAATACTAAGCGCGGGGGTGGGGGGTGGTGGTGGTGGAGGGGCGGAAGGGGGATCGTCACCCAGACTCAGATGGAACAACTGCACGTTCTTCCTCTATGTGAATCTGGCCTATAATGTATACTGGGAATGTTTTTAAATGTGGGCATAGTGTACCAGAAAGGCGGTGGTGGTGTGCACCTTAGTCCTAGCACTCCAGAGGCAGATGTAAGTGGATCTCTGTGAGTAGGAGGCCAGCTTGGTCTGTGTAGGGAGTTGTAGGCCAGCTATGGATGCACGGTAAGACCCTGTCTTAAAAAAAAGAGACGGAAGGAAGGAAGGAAGGAAGGAAGGGAGGGAGGGAGGAAGGGAAAGAGAGAGAGAGAATAAGAAGGGAGGGAGGAATTTTAGGTGATGAGCAAGGACAGAATGCAGGCAAAGGGACACATGAGTTACGACAGGATATAAAGCTAATTGTTTTTCTAATTTCAGCTCTACCCTAGGTTTTTCCTTTTCCGTGTAGGATAAGTTCATAAAGATGTACTTGACAGTGAAGCGTAAAGCCCTCTGCTGAGCAGAGCTCCATGGCTTCAGAACTGACTACAAAGAAGGTCGCTGAGAGGCATGGGATTTGGGACTTGGCAAGCGTTTGAGTGACTACTTTTAATCTAGCTGTGTGATGTTTTTATTTGTGAGTTCATTGCAATAAAGTGATTCTACTACATTTAAAAATATTATCATGATAGTGCGTGTGCACGATGCGTGTGTGCATGCGCCTGCCGCAGCAGGGGCCGGAGGTCAGAGGACTCGTGGAGTTGGTTGGTTTTCTCCTTCCACCCGGACGGTTTCTGAGGATTGGACTCACATTGTCATGTTTGAGTGATAAGGGCCTTTTCCCTCTGAGCCATCCTCACTGGCCTCAAAGGTGTGTATCTTATTTTTTAAATGACTTTTTTTAGTACAGTTATCTGTGAGAAAGGGAGGGAAGGAAGAAGAAAGGGGTTATGGTGTCCAAGAGAAGCCAATGAGGTCACAGCCAGCCTCTTGAACTCCTCCTGGCCTGGCCCTTCCAGCAGTGAGGACCTGCCAGATAGACCCAGATCTCCCCTAGCATCCCAAATTGACAGGCCTCTGACCATGGGCCTCCCTACTCTCTGTGGTGAGTAGGCTTCACACAACACCTTATCCTATCTTGTCTGAGCCTCCAGGGCTTGGTGACTTACTAACTGTATCAGCGTCTCCCTCTCAAGTTCTCCAACTAAGATGGGGACTTAGAATCCCAGTGTCGACCCTGGGATAGACACTGGGATATGTGTTTGTATGAGAGCACTCTTGTATACACGTATGTGATTTTGTGTGTGTTTACATATGTGTGCCTGTGTGAGGGCTGGAAGAGGACATCAGATCCCCTGGAACTGGAGGTACTGACAGTTGTGAGCTGCCATATGGGTGCTGGGAATTGAACCTGGGTTCTCTGAAAGAGCAGCCAGTGTGCCTGACCACTGAGCTAATTCTCCAGTCCCTCTACCTGACTTCTTATACAACCTAGGACCGCCAGCCCAGGGGTAACACTGACCAGGATTAACACTGTCCACATCAAACATTAATCAAGGCAATGCCCCACAGGCATGCCCGCAGGCCAATCTGATGGGGGCAATTAATTTCTCAATTAAAGTTTCCTCTTCTTAGCTAACTCTAGCTTGTGTCAAGTTGACAAAACTAACCCGTACATTATGCGTGCATGTGAGTGAGAATTGAATGTTTGTGCTGGTGTGCTTGTGTGTGTGCGTGTGTGCGTGTGCCTATATGTCTGTGGATGTGTGATTGCATGCATATGTGTACCTGTGCATGCAAGTGTTCATGCGCACAGTTGTGTTTATATGTGTTTATACAGTTGTGTGTGTTTGTGAGTGCATGTTTCTGTGTCTGCACATGTGTGTACATGTACTTTTGTATGTGTGTTCTTACAGGCATTTCTGTGTGTTTGTACATGTGCACACGTTTGTATGTTCAAATTTTCACAGATGTACAATGTGTGCTTTTGTGCATGTTTGTCTATGTGTTCTTAAGTCTGAGTGTGCATGTGTACACATTTGTGTGTGTATTATGTTTGCATGTACTGGTACTCAAAACTATAT
The DNA here is from genome assembly GCA_026225945.1 of Cricetomys ansorgei. Taxonomy (NCBI): domain Eukaryota; kingdom Metazoa; phylum Chordata; class Mammalia; order Rodentia; family Nesomyidae; genus Cricetomys; species Cricetomys ansorgei. Next base: position 3,257,716 of record JAMJFZ010001789.1, read on the forward strand.
TTTTGGAACTTAAATGAACTTAAGGCTAGGTAGTTTAAGTTCATTTGCCATAGTTGAGGGGAACCCCAAGAGCCATAGAAGGACAAGTGGAAGAAGATTGGGACCCCTCCTAACCCCTTCCTCTTCAACTGTTGTCTCTCAGGACAGAGAAGGTGAGGGGTGGGAATAAGCCAATGTCATAGCAAGTCTGTGCTGGTGACCTGTTTCTGGGATGAATTCAATTAGTGACCCATTTCAAGGTCATTTAACCTCCTCTTCTCACCTCGCCTAGAGTTGGGTGCCGGAGGATAGGTAGTCAGAGGACCACCTCCAATAACAGACCAAGGCCATTCCATACACAAGCTTCTCCTTCTCTGCTTGGCCTTCCCATAGCCCAGTCAGAGTCTACATCTTGTCATGGTATTTACTGACTTTTGGTTTCTCTCCAGTAAGCTGAAATTTCTGTAAGGATAAGGAAAGAGGCCACCAAGAAGCTTCACCCTAGCAGGGTGAGACAGATTGGGGAGCGGCCTTCAGATATTTTTGTAGAAAGAGCCTCCCTGATAAGTCTAACCTGTAGGCAGGAGTATAGCAGAGGTGGCGTGCTCAGCAGTGTGGGTCCAGGATGCTCCGTCCATACCGTCACCCAGGGAGCTACGTCAGGGCTGCACTACCAGCGTGGGAGCACTCTGTCCCCACCCACATTGCCCTTCTGGCTGCTTGGGTGACTCAGGACTTACCAACATGTCTGGATATGCTGTGGCAAGCCCAACCTCCTCCCTTGACACCATCTCAGCAGGCCCATGGTGGAGCCCAAGGACCCTTGCATGTTCATCTGCAGGTTGGCTACAAGTCTTCAAGCCACTTAGTTCTGGCCACTTCCTAAGTCCTCCCCAGCAGATCAAAAGAATCCCCATGGAGTTCCAGACATTGGGAAGCCTCCTGGAAATAGCTCCCTAGGAATGGGACACCCACCCCCTCCCGACATCTCCGTGCCTCGCCAAATCCTACAAGGTGGGCATGGCTTCCACACTTAAAGTGGAAAACTCAGGTGTGTGGCCTGACAGTCCTAACTCACACCAGGCATCTTGAAATCCCTCCTCAATTCTCTTTCCGAGACCCCACTCCTGTTAGAGGATGAAGGGCCTCACACTGATACATTTGTAAGGCTTTGATGACAGATCAGGACAGACAGGCCTCTTCTATTAAGCTGGGCTGAGCCCTTGGGACTAGGCTTGCTTTGCTGATGAGACTGATGAGACTTAGTTAGGCAAATGAGCAGGTCCACTCTGGAGTCTAGAGGAACAGGACCGGGCCTCGCCTGGATCTTCAGGTCAGAAGGCCTTGCCTCTGCCACCTGCGTGTTTCTACAGAGTCCACCTCAGCTTCCCCAAGCAGTTCTGGACCTCGACACCCAGTGTCATCATCGAGGTGCAATGGCCGCTCTTTGGATTATGTCACTAAGTTCTAGGCACTGTCCCATCAAGTTTAGACATGCAATGTCATGCACGTCTCCTGTGCCAGACCTGTGCACCAGAGACTCTATTCTTACTAGCAGATGGGTGAGGTGGTGTGAGAGCAGCTGCAACAGGTCTAAGGCAAGTGGCAGGTCTGGGTTGGAGCCCAGGCCTGGGATTCAGTCTAGGGTCTGCCACTGTAGGGAGGTTAAGCCTGCCCTAAAGATCTGGTTGTAGCTCTTCTTTCTCTCCCGGCGGTGGGCCCAGTGTCTCCTCCCTTCCCTCACTCTGCAGCACAGACAGGCTGTTCCCTCCACTAGCTGTAAAGTTACCTCTTGCTAGTCTGGGCTATCTGCTGCCTTTGAGGTTTGCCCAGCCTGCACTCGCTGCTGAGTGGGCTGGCTCTGAAGGGTACAAAGGACACCTGCTCTGGGCCAAGGAGCCAGGAGGCAGCCAGTCTTCTCATCTGCCCTCACCCTAAGGAACCCAGGAAGTAGGAGTCCATCAGTCTGAGTGATCCCGTCAGTGCCCTGGGGGTAGTAGGATCCACGCTTGGGGGACAGAAGCTCTGGGAAGAGCCTGCCTCTAAGTCTTGTAGTCTGAAGGAGGCAGACTACAAGTGGTAACCCTGACTCAGTGTCTCACTCTCTGGAGTAGACACACACGTGGAAGCCTCGGTGAATTCTGGGATGGCAGGCTTTTACGAGAAGCTCCATTGTCTTCTCGATGAGGAAAACAAGCCAATGCTGTCTTCTACAGAGAAGATATAGCTGGGGGCCTGCCATATCCCTTGGGCTGTTTTGCTTTGCAGCCTCAGAACTGGCTAAGAATGACCTCTCCTTCCTCCTCCCTTTCAGTGTGGGCTGCAGCTGGCAGTGATATTTAGAGCCAATTCTGGGAAGGCATCTGACCTTGGGAGGAATGTAGGAAATGTCTGTAGCCAGGAGCAGCCACCCCCTACCTGAGACCCAGGAATGTAGGCTCTGAGCCACCTGTGGCCCCCAAGAGAGGTATACATGCACATGTGATTGGAAGAGAAAGGGGTGCAAGGTCCAGGGAAATAGCTGGAAGGCTGTTTGGCAAATCTACACAGCCCAGAGGGCAGAGTCAGCTTGTGGACACCACCTGCCTTGTGGTGCCAGCACCGTCTTCTCCAGTCTTGAGTCCCCTGGAGCCCGAGGCCACAGACACAGTGGCAATCTGGCCTATTAGACTCACAGAACCACAGAATGTCAGGGCTCCTTGACACGAACAGTGGCCGCACCCATCTTTACTTTACAGATGTGGAAACTGAGGCTCAGAGAAGAGGTGGGAGTTGGTTGCAGTGCAATAGTTATGGGCTCACCATTGGTTTTTAGTTTGTTTTTGTCCTTTTGAATCACAGCGTCCCCCCCCCCCCCCCCCCCCCTGCCCGCCTCCTTCGTCCTTGCAAAGGACCTATTGAAAGGACCCACAAAGCTCCTGCTGAGAAAAACTTTGGGGGTGCTAGGGCTAGGTACTACAACCACAGAGGAGATATTAAATGCTGGTCCTCCTTCATGTAGAGGACCACACCACAGCTCCCGGAAAGCAGATTGTCTCTGCCCCAACTGGACGGCAGTGACAAAGCCAAGTACGGACTCTGCTGACCCCTTGTGGCCACAACTGGTCACAACTGCGATAAGAGCCTCCCCATGTCCCTCCTGGGAAGGGCTCCAGCTAAGCTGGGGCTGGGTGGGATGGTAGCTACATAAGTTTTTCAGAGCTAGGCAGGAGGGTGGATACGCCCTGTTCAATGTTGTCTCCTGAAGGAAGACAACATCAGGCCATCAGAAGAGGCCCCAGCCTATGCTACCCAGAATGCTCGAGTGTGAGCAGAGATCCTGTGATTTTCACAGAAACAGCTTAATCAGCCAACACCAGCCAGGATGGTTTGAAAACGTAGAGGATATTTATTTTTCAGGAAGGTCCACCACAGCTGGCAGGCACCGCTTCTCCTGCTTCATGGATTCCTCTCTCCTATTCTGAGAAATCCTCGCTGTGCTCGAAGGGCCCGTGGGGAGGCTGGGCTGTGCAGAATCACACACAACACTCCAGAGCCTTAAAGAAGTAAAGCAACAAACATCCTCTCCCCGACAAAGACGTAAGTTATAAAATAAATATATATAAAAGGGGCCATGCTCCTCCTGCCCATCGGGTGGAGCTGCTTGGGAGAGCGGGCTGGGCGGCCCATATACCCCTCTTCCAGCCAGGAACATCAGAAGATACACGGTCTGGAGTATGACGAGCCAAGAGAAAGCCATGGCTTCAGAGGGAGGATGAGCAGGTCCTCTCCCTGGAGCCCAGCTGGGCAGAATCGCGAGAAAGGTAGGAACAAATAAATAAGTAAATAAATAAATAAGTAAATAGAACTCAACTCAGGCTGGAGGCTCAGGCCCGTGGGGCCTGTTTTTCAGAAAACAGCACACCCGGTGACAGGCAGAAAGATGAGCACGGAAAACACAAATCCAAAGCCACACCCCACCCAGCCTCCAGAAACCAGCCTCAGATGAGCTCAGTGGGAAGAGAAGCAGAGGAAGGGTGGGCTGAGCTCCCAGCGCCTGTGCCAAGCCTGCTCTCAGGCTCCAAGGCTGGGACCCTCCCCTTCTTGCACTCTCTGGAGTCAGCACAGCCTCCCACTGACTTTTATCTGGACCATCTCCATGGGAGCAAACTGTGGCTACCTCCAGGATGGACTCTTCCCTAGGGAGCCTGAAACTGGCCTTCTGTCTTAGAGGCCTTCATGACCTAGGACATCCTCCGGTCAGTCCAGAAAAGCCCCATGTGACTGCAAATAATTAAAACAACTCAGCCCTGGTTTCCTCCTCTGCTCTGTTTGGCCACGAGTGTCCCTACTCCCTACAGCCTAGACCACTCTCCCAGCAACCTTCAGGACAAGGGAGATGGTGTCAGACAGAAGCAGTGCAGAGAGGGAGGCAGGAGCTGCCGGGTGGGCGGTTTGTACAAGAGGCCAGACAGGACACGTGACAAAATCCAAAGGACTCAGTCCTGGGCCCTCCTGGAGATGTGTGGCCAATGAAGTCCTGAGAGGGCAGGACGGCGGCTGCTCAGCTGGGCAGCAGCACATGCTCCAGGAGGTAGGTGAGCGAGTCCCAGTGCTTCCAGAGGAGGAAGAGGACGAGGAGCAGGAGGCCAGTGCTGGTGATACGTAGGCGTGTCTTCATGAGGGGCGTGATGAAGTTGGCGATGGTGGACACAAACACCAGCAGCACAGCCATGAGAGCCAGGATCACGTTGATGAACTTGCCCAGCAGAGCACGCGCGTTGGCGTTCTCCACGCCTTCTAACTGCACCACCTGCTGCTGCTGCTGCTGCAGCTCCAGCTTGGTGACACGGGTCAGGCAGGACTCCACGGCCTCCTGCAGGGGACGAAAGGGTGGTGTGTGAGCTCAGGGCGGGTGAGATCCTAGACTAACCCAATATACCTGTTCTGCTCCTAGTAGGACTAAATTGTGACCTCCAAGGGCTTGTAAGCCGGAAGCCTGGTTTCTAGCATGGCAGCGTTAGGGTAGCAGAACCTTTAAAGTAACGGGGGGGGGGGGGCAGTGTAAAGAAATTTAGTCACTGTGGGGGTGCTCTATTAAAGCTGGTCTCTGCCTGAGTTAGATCTGTGAGAGAACGTCTGACCCCACAAATCTCTCTGGCTTTCTTCCTCACTACCTGACATAGTTCCTCTACACAGTTCCTGCCTTTGAGAGGCTGTAAGTATGAGGTCCGTACCAGATCTAACGAGATGATGATGCCATACTCCCAGATCTCTAGAAGTGAGGGCTGGGTGGACCTTTTCTCTTCATAAATTATCCAACCTCATGCATCTTGCTACAGCAATTAGACCAATATGCTACTGTACTAATAAGGTGGTAACATATGGCTGCTCTTCCAGGCCAAGAAGGGTATAGGTTGACCAACTGCAGATGGGGACAAAACTCTAAACTGATGACTGTTCGAGGGAGATATAAGAAAAAGGAAACTTGCTTATTGATTCCAGTTCCATATTGCAGCAGGCAAATGCCCAGAAATTACAATTATTCCCTTGTAAATCTGCCACCAAAGACGTGGCAAACGTAAGTGGCCCTTTCCCATTGGCTTGTCTTTGCATAGTACACACACTTGGCCAAAGACTTACCTTGCTCTACCCCTCCCACACTGCCCTCCTCTGCACCCTGTTCTTATCCGCACTACAGACGAGCCTCAGCTCATCGCGCCCCATGTGACAGGCCCGTCCCAGTACTGTCGCCGGTGCCCTGTGCCTATGGATGGGGCAGTTCCTGTCCGCTCTATCAACATATCGGGGCCTCCCCAGGGTACCCTGAGCCGTACCTGGATATCCCGGGCCCTCTCGTAGGACTGGTAGGCCACCTTTTCCTCCATGCTGGCCAGCTCCTGCTTTAGGTTGGTCATTTCGTTCTGGTGAAGCTCAGTCAGGTCATTCAGCTGCTCCTCCAGCCTCTCATACCTGGGAGGAGAAGAGGAGGTGATGCCACTTCTTGGCTACTAAGCTGTTCTCTCCCCAGAATCAGCACACCACTCTCCCGGGAGTGACAGGCAGCTCGCCCGTGAGTCCCGCTCTCACCTTCACAACAGCATAGCCCTTCCCTGTGCCAGCCTGTGCCAAGCACCGAGTGGCACCGCCTCGTAGGCTCCTCCCACAGATGGAGACAGCACTAGGTTGCTGTATTGACAGGTGGGGAGAATGAGATAGAGACTAAGAAACTTCCTGGTTCATGATGGAGCTAAGGACTGAGTGGCTTCACCCTGGGCTCCTAAACCCTGGCTAAGATACTCTCTAGATAAGCAGGGACTCTGGGGGTACAGAGGGTGTGATCCCTGTTCTGAAAAGCACCCAGTATTGAAAGATGAGTATAAAGTGAGGAGGGCTAGTTTTTAGGCAGGATGCCCCCTCAGTTTTGCAGACCATCCAAAGAAAGAAAAGAAAAGAAAAGAAAGAAAGAAAGAAAGAAAGAAAGAAAGAAAGAAAGAAAGAAAGAAAGAAAGAAAGAAGTACTAAGAAAAAAAGTTCCCCCAAACCCCAGAGAGGGAAGAGGGCAGGGGAAGGACTAGCCTGCGGCCCATGCCCGACCTCAGGAGCCTCCTAGACATCCCAACAGCCCACGCTACATCCATCTCCACTTTGCATTTACAGGTGGACTTGTTGAATTTTTTTTTTTTTAATGGTCTTCAATGGAGCCCTGGCTGTCCTAGAACTCTATACAGACAAGGTTGGCCTCAACTCACAGAGATCTGACTGCCTCTGCCTCCCGAGTGCTGGGATTAAAGGTGTGTGCGTCACACCTAGCTGACCCATCCAATCTCTATAGCCACCCCATGAGGTCAGTGCTACGCTCACTTCGCAGACAGGGAAAGCAGGTGCAGAGTACTAGCTGCTTATTTAAGGTACTGAAAGTAAGATCTGCGGTTTGAACCCAAGTAACTGCCTCCAAAGTTCTTTCTGAACCAGTCTCTCCAGAGGCATGGAGCCATGGTACCGGCCCTTGCCTTAGCTTACCCTTTGAGAATTAAGCACATAACACTCTAAAGCATTCCAAGACAGGCAGAACCTTCCTTCCAGAGGTCTGGAAGAGGTCTTCCTCTTCTCCGGTCTGGAGAAGGCTCCTCAGGGGCTGGCGTTGCACAACCCTTCCGGATGCTTCTCCACTGATCTCCAAAGCTCAAAGCAGCTTCTTTACTTCCCACTGGGTCCACCCACAGCTGGGAAGCCAAGAGGTACCCACCTGTAGCGCTCTTCTTGCAGGCACTGCGTCATGTAGGTGTAGTCCCTCTGCAGCTGAGTCTTCAAGTCCTCCATGGAGTCCTCCAGGTGTGACTGGCCGTCCTTTATTTCCCGCAGCTCCTCCAACAGAGTGTCCAGATTTCCAGGGGCACCATAAAGAGTGTTGGATCTAGGGCTCCCCAGTGCACCTCCTGGCCCAGCCCCGGAGTTGCTGCCTGCCCCGGCTGAGCTGGCACTGGCACTGGAACATTCATCGTCACTGCCATACTTGGGGCTGGACACCAGCGTGGCACTGCCGCTCAGTGCCCGGGCTGCCTCTTCAGGGGGCCCATCTTCCATAGGGTCCTTCAGGTGGGCGATGTTGTCAGCACTGCCGAACTTGTTGCGAATGAGGCTGGCGAACTCCCGGGGCTTGGACACTACTGCAGTGTGGGTGGCTTGAGAGAGGCCAGAGAGACTGCCCTTGACGCCCTCCACCACCCCACCCCCGAAGCCACTGATGCCGGCACGCATGTTGGCGCCCACATCCTTCAGCCCCTGCTGCATATCGCGCAGCACATCCTTGGGCTGCCGCGAGGGCCCGTTCTGCTCGATCTCCTTCAGGCGCCGGCGGTAGTGCTCCAGCTTCTTGTGCAGCTGCGCGATGGTCTGAGCTGACTTCTGGTTCTTCTTCTCGAACACCTGCTTGATGCGTGACACCTGCTGCTTGTCTGCATTGTTGGCCAGCTTCAGGTACTCTGCCACGTTATCGTCCCGCGCCTCCTGCTCGATCTTGATCTGCTCGGTGATCTTAAGGATCTTCTGGTGCAGGTGGTCAATGGCGGCCTTCGTCCGCTGCGGGTCGGGCGCTCCATCTGGTACGTCCAGGCTGATGGGGCCATCAGTGTCACCATGCCCTGGTCCAGAGGGGAGGCTTAGGGCCACAAGATCTCCCTTGTCACCCTGGGGAGGAAGTATAAATAAATTGTGAGACATGCCGAGGGGGCTCAGCAGGGTTGTCTGTGCAGTCCAAGACACCCCTGGGTGTGAGTTCTCCATCCGGACAACAGTCCCAGGATGAAGGAGAATTTCAGGTGAAGAGCCTAAACGTCTACAGCAAGCCCCCACAACTGCGTGCCAGCATGGCCCTTACAAAGAGGTTTTTCCATGAGATGAAGACCTACTCTGCCTTTGGAACAAGGTGTTCTATCAAGGGACTTGGGGACACACAGCTATGAAAAGATAGAACCTCTGGCCCTGAGACCAGAGGTCAGCCGAGGTCTCTCTCTGGACTCAGTCTCCTAATTAGGCTCCTGCCTTGAGCATTCCTCTCCTTCCGAGCTGCGAAAGTCTATGTGTGCAGGCTCCTGCCTTCCAGCCCTCATACTGTTTTCACTAGCACAGCTGCATGGATCGCTGGCCCTGTTGACACCCCTCCTAGGTCCTCCTTTTACCATCCTGCTCTCTGAGAGCACCAGAAGCCTCTTGACTCATTATGGTGAGAATGTTTGACTTCTCCCAGTCTCCCAGAACTGGAATGAGAGAGTACACCCACCCACCGTGCTGTGCGGGTCTTTGAAGCCGAAAGATCCAGAGGTCTAAAGACCCAGACTCACAGGCCAAGAGAGGCCAGGAGTCTGGAAGAGCTGAGAAGGGGGAGGATGTACAGGAAGGAAGAGCCTCTCTTCTCCCTAACAGACTGCAGGCAGGCTTCCTGAGTACACCAATACCGCCAAAACTCAGAGAAACAGAGAAGAGGTCTGAGGAAGGGGGGTGGGGGGGACGCGCATTAGGAAAGCACAGAGAAGATACTGGATGTAAGATAGATGTTTCGTAGGCCGGGAGCCCGCTAACCCCAGGCCACTGTCTGCAGCTGAGTCCCTGTTTGTTATCACTACACAACAGAAGCAACACTGGGTCAGATCACCGGGGGGGGGGGGGGGGGGGAGGGGGGGGGGGGGGGGGGGGAAGGGGCGGGCAGGGAGGGGAGAGGGGGGAGGGGGGGGGAGAGAAGGGGAGGGGGAAGGGACGAGGGGAAGGGGGAACTTCATGCTGTGAAAGAGGTTACACAAGTGAAAGCAGCCTAGTTACACACACTGGGATCAGAAACAGCCAGAGCTAACTATGGGCAAAAGTTATTGGAAACACCAGCCATAACAATAGCGCAGCCAAACTCGTTAGGCTTTCTCAAGTCATAGACCCCCTAAGGATGCTGAGAGGACCATCTCCTGACTTGGCTCTATCCCTTTATGGCCAGTGTTTGTGCCTCAGGATATAGCAACTCCCTTTATGTCCCCTCACCCTCCCAGCCAGTGTTTGTGCCTCAGGATTCTCATTCCCCATGGATCAGACTTAGCAACTCACGTCTCCCTGAAAGCAATCTATCCCAAGGAGACCTTTACTCCCAATCTCCCTATCCTCCTCAATCACCTCCTGGGATGAGAGAGTATATAGGCAATGGGTACCGAGGGTAATGTGTTTGGCAGCCTATATGCTGCCGTTCACTCTTTGTGAATGGGGACAGTGCACAGTGCACAGTGCACAGAGCAGATGACAATGGATGTGGAATGCTGGGAAAGCAGCAGGGCCTTACTAAGGCTTGCAAGGGAGAGAAAGTAAAGTGCCTGCCACTTCCTCTGTGGAGGTGCAGCTGTTTCCCCCACCACAGAAAGTCAGAGTGTGTGCCATACAGTGCCTAGGAATAAGGCTAGTCTTTCTTTTTGCTTTTGCTTTTTCTATTTCCTTTTCTTTTTTCAAAACAGGGTTTCTCTGTAGCCTTGGCTGTCCCGGAACTCACTCTGTAAACCAGTAATTGGCCTTGAACTCAGAGATCTACCTACCTCTGCCTCCTGAGTGCTAGGATTAAAGGCGTGCACCACCACCACCTGGTGAGGCTAGACATTCTTGAGAGCTGAAGGTAGCAGAGACTTGTGGTAGCCCCTCCACCCCCTACTTCCCCACCCTCCAGCCTAGACCACATCCTGGGCATCCTGCTTGGAGAGCTGTATGTTGACAGGTGGGTGTACAATGTCTGGCTCATGCTGACACGTCTCCAGTCACAGACCATCCTCTGTGGACTCACCTCCGTAGGCTGCCAGAGCAGTGACATCATTTCCTTTTGGGCCCTAGGGTCTTCTTTTCCTCCCATATTTCCACTCCGGTATCTTTCAGAGCAGAATAAGGTAGCAACAGCGCACAACGCCCGTCCATTGCTGTGTCAGCTGTGGCTCTCTAGACTACACTTTCATTCATTCAACCCTGGAAACAACCCGAGAGCCAGGCAACACTGTCTCCTTCCCATTCTGCAGGAGAGGAAACCAAGCGCTGGCCCAGGACTACACTAGGGAGTGGAAGGTGTAGGACTTGAGTCCTACTTGGCCCCAAGCCTCAGGCCTGAGCCTCCTTGTTGAAGAGGTGGGAAGCCCCTGCAGACCCTCAGCTTGAGACGTATTTGCCTTGAGTGGGCTCACAAGGCTGTCACTCTCTCGGGAAGCAGGATTTCTATCCCAACCACACCTGAGGCTGGCCTCAGCCTCAAGCAATTAAGCTGGCATTTCCTACAGCGAGACTATGGGCTTTTATGCCCCAGGTGAGCAAGGAAAAGGAGGGAGTTCTGGGGACAGGTGAAACGGCTTAGCGTTGGGTAAAAGGCACTTGCTGCCAAGTCTGATGACTTGATTTCCACATGGGATGAGAGAACCAACTCCCCTGAGTTGTCCTCTGACCTCTATCCACACTATACAATAATTAAATGTATACAGGGAAAAAAGACACACACACACACACACACACACACACACACAAGTTCTGTGCAGCCCTGTCTTGTCTGAGGGCTCTACAGGAAGATGCAGATCCCAGAGGAGTCTGAAGAAACCCCCCCCCCAACACACACACACCAACACACACACACCAGAACATCTCCTGCTCTCCTCACCAAGCTGACCTCTCATCCCAGGATCTCCATAAGGCTGCCCTGGCCCCTCTCCAACATAGGTGGGAGTGTGTCCATGTGTAAGGGCATGAGAGACTGGGGGTGTGTCTTGTGGTTCTGTTCCCAAGACTAAAAGACTCCAGCAGCCATCTCCATCTGAGGGAAACCCCTAGATAACTCCCCAGACAATGGGGTGACAGAAACAGAGTAATGACTGAGAGAGAGTAGGACCTCGAGAAAGGATCCCCGCACCAGTCCCCTCCTGGGATTGCACAGTTCCCACAGCATCAGGGAACTTGGAAGGGATTCAGGAGAACAGGCAGAGCTGGCCTGGAGCTGCAGCATAGACGGAGACACTCCCCGAAGGAGAAGGGGTGGCTGCAGTCTAGTGCAGACTCCACTCCCTCAGGCTTGCTCTCACCACACACGAGTGATGGACTCTAGGGAAAAACATCTCTGAAGTTTGGAGGACAAGGACCATCCTCCACACTAACAGGAAGTGTTTGCTACCTCTCCCCTCCAGGATACTGAGTGCAGATCCCATTCCTGAAGGGAACTCTACACCTAGGTCCTGGAGAGGCTGAGCTGCCTGATTACAAATAGAAAAGCAGGACTGAAGCTGGCTGTGAGACCCCATGATTAAGAAAGGGGAGCATACACTCCTAGGGCTGACCGTGGGGTATAGGACCTCAGGGTTCTCTTTCCCTTGATGACTCCTCTTCTTAACTCTCAAGTCTAGACTTCACCCTGAGCTCCAGCTCCCTTGTACCCCCAATGTCTGCCATGCACTGGTGTGTCCCAGTCTCACAGTGTCCACACCCATTCTCCCCAAGGGGCATGTCTAAGGAAGGTAGGCACTCTTCATACCTGCCTTCTCCAAATCCCGTTGTTTTAGTAGTATTTTCAGATAGGGTTTCACTCTGTAGCCCAGGTTGGCTTAGAACTCACTATGTAGTCTGGCCTCCATAGTGCAGGGATTACAGGGATCACCGCCAAGACTGAAAGGAGGACAGGGCAAGGAATATAGAGAGCCAAGGATCTGGCAGAGAGCCACAGAAACACAAAGAAGGATTCTACTTTAACAAGGAAAGGAATGTTTAAAGAAGGAAAGGCATTCTTCGAGTGATGAAAAAGCCATGGGTAAGATTTGCCAAAGAAGACTGTAGTGGGGGCTGGGATGCGGCTCAGAGGCTCAGCACTTCCCAGCATATACAAGACCTTGGGTTCAACCCTACCACCTAAAAGAGAGGGTGGGGCTGGAGAGGTGCCTCAGTGGTTAAGAAGACTTGTTGCTCTTGCAAGAGTCCTGGATTCGGTTCCCAGCACCTACATGATGGTTCACAACCATCTGTAACTCCAGTTCTAAGGGATCTCACACCTTCTTCTGACCTCCAAATGCCCCAGGTATGCATGCAGTAAACACACAAACATAGGAACACACACCCAATAAAATAAACAAATCCATATAGAAACAAGAATAAAACAAATAACAATAGGATAGGATGCAGGCCTGTGTGGGGCATGGAATGACCCTAGTTTTCAGTCTGGGGGCAGTTTGGAACCCTGGCTTGATCAGGTATCAGCTGTGTGTCCTTGTATGCATCTGAGACTTGCTTTTCTCACCTGGAAGAAGAGGGTAATTCTACTGACTTCAGGGGGTTCTCAGAGGATAAAATGAGATACTCCAGTTACTTAAAAATAAATAACAGATCTCCCAACAGTTTCAGTGGAAACTGCAGACCCAGGATGTGGGCCAGTCTTGAGTCAGAACTAGTGTGTCTCTGATTCCTTATCAGGGAAGCTTTTTTTTTGCAGTAGACAGAGATAAATACAGAGACCCACGACTGGCCCACAAGACACCGTAGAATGCTCATCTCTAAACAGCTCTAAATGGGACATCTGTATCACTCTCCCATCCACAGGGGTTCAGAGACAATCCTGGGAGAGGGATAGAGAGTAAGAGGCAGAGGTAGGGGACTTCTGCAGTGAAATGTCATTTCCTGGGCATGACATGAACTCACAGTGTCTGTGACTGTGTGCACAAGGCCTGTGCAGACAAGATGAAGCCAGCCAAAATCTCAGCATGGATGAGGGAGGGGCTCATACAATCCCACCCCTAACTGAGAGGCAGCTGATGGCTGCTGGGTGAGGGACAGTAAGTTTTCTTCAGGGGTGTGGCCCCTGAAAGGCTCTCTATGCTCTAGTAGATGGTCCTACCCACATGCAGTACCGAGCAGGCTCAATAGGTTTCTAAAAAGGAGAAAGAGTACATGAAGTTGGGAGGGGGGGGGCTAGGGAAGGAAGTAGGGGGGTAGAGATATATTCATATATGAAATTCTCAATAAAAAACTCACTGTACTAGCACTATGTAGGAAATTATTCAGAGGTTAATCTATATATAATGAAAACAATGGATAATTTACACCTAAAACAAAAGGCGTATCTAGTTTTTTCCCCCCTCAAACTGTAAATTTCTGAAATCAGAGCCTTTAATCTCGCTCTTCTGTAGCAATTAGGACCCTGTGGAGATATAATAATTGCATTGTATGGCTCTAGATGCAATATATATAATTATCTGTGCTTTAAAAATAAACACAAATTTAGACTGCATATTTAAGAGGAAGACTATATTATTTAAAGTAAATTTCTTATTTTTAATGTTACATTTATTTATTTTTGGAGGGGCACACGTGTGGAGGTCTGAGGACAACTTTCGGGAGTCAGTTCTCTCCCATGTGGGTCCTGGGGCTAGAACTCAGATTGTTAGGCTTGGCTGCAAGTGCCTTTAACTGCTGAGCCATCCCATCTGCCCAGGTACAACCTTTTTAATAAAGCAAATCAGTGTAGTAAGCATATATAGAAACTGAATCCTCATGTCTTGCTGGTAAGAAGGTGAGACGGTGCAGCCAATGGAGGGGAGCAGGATGGTGGTTCCTCACAAAGTTAAATATAGAATCGCCTTATAACTGTCCAGTTCAACTCTGAGGTGTATGCCTGTTCTAGTTTGCTTTCTGTTGCTGTGATAAAACACCACGACCAAAAGCAACCTTACAGTCCACCACAGAGGGAAGTCAAGACAGGAGCAGAAACCAATGGGGGAATGCTGCTTGCAAAATGCAGGAGCGTTTGGCTTGCTCAGCTACCTTTCTTATATAGCCCAGTGCCTAGGGATGGCACTACCCACAGTGGGCTGGGTGCCCCTACATCAATTAGCAATTAAGAAAATACCTCAAGGACACCACTGACCACAGGCTAATCCGACCTAGGCAATTCCTCAACGGAAGTTCCCTCTTCCCAGGGGGACTCTGGGCTGTGTCAAGTTGACAGCTGAAGCTAACTATGACAGTACCCAAAGGAATTGAAAATGGTATTCAAGTAGATACTGGTACAAGTTCACAGTGGCACACTTCACAATAGCCAAAGGGTAGGCACAACTCAGAGATGGCTATTTCAACCAATGAATGACACTCCATACAATGGAATACTGTTTGGCCATAATGAGGAATGAAATTCTGATAATGCCAGAACACAGATGAATCTAAAAACCAGCTTGCTAAGTAGAGGCTACATGCTGAATGATTCCACTGTGTGATACTTCCAGAGGGCTCTACACAGTCTACAGATTAGCGGTTGCTAGGGACTGGGGTCGGGAAGTGATGAGGAGAGAGTACCTAATAGGTATGGGGTCTCCCTGATCTGATAAAGATGATTTGGAACTAAGAGGAGGTAACAGTTAGACAGCATGAGTGTGCAAGTTCAGCATACACCCCCTCTCAGAGTGCTCTGCAAGGGGGTGTCGGGGGTCTTTCTCACTGCCTCATGTTCAGCAGAGAAGAATGCCCTGCCAGAGGACCTCTCTCTTGGACTAGGTAGCTGAGAGAGGAACAGCAGTGACTCAGTGCTTGTTATTGGCAGGTGGAAATTCCAGGCCCCCAGCTTGGAGCAGGGCCTGGCTGCAAAGACCTCTCCTCTCTCCAAATGGTGCAGAGCCTCACTCAGAGCTGCCAGTATCACACCCTGGAGCTGAAGCCCCCACACCATGGTCCCCTTATCCCACTCCCCTGACTGAGAGAGGCTGGGCACTCTATGGATACCTGACTTGGGATGAATTCCCACGAACAGGCTGAGCAGACGCTAAGGAGAGATCTGGCAAGGAGCAGGGTCATGCATAAGCTAGGCAACTGGGAAGTCCATGCCATGGTCCTACTCAGAAAGCCTATCAGCCAGGGCTGCTGCTAGAGACTGACGTTAAGACACACTGATGAATGTTTTGGATAAGGTGGAGCGGGAAGTGTTTTCTGAGTCTTTGGGGCCAGTTATTTCCTGGCTTCAGTGAGATCTCCCCACAGTCCATGAATAGCTAGGCACCCCGTCTACATAGCTTTGGTAATGCCACAGATCTGTCTCCCTACCCCCTTTCAGCAACACAAACAGAAACTGGATTAGGCACACTGCCAAATTACAGGAGCTGCTGGATCAGGGCTTCCCCAGCCTTGGCACCCATCACAATCTGGGGTTCTCAGCTCCACCTGGGCCTGAGTTCAGTGCCTTGTGTTACTCTGGCCATAGGACGCTTGCCCTTCCTACCGCATGAGAGCCCAGCAGTTGGAATCCCGGAAGTTGGCAGGCAATTGGTAGACACTATCAAGACAGAAAGTGCTAGCTTAAGTGATGCTTTAGAAAGGGAGAGAAAGGCAGTAGCTATGCGAATTCTCAGTTTCTTTCTTTAGCAATGTGTGCACATGGGTCACAGAAATAACTGCTGTGAGGAGTTCACGTTTCCTGCTTGTGTTCCCAAGCGGACCCATGAGCTTCCCCCGCCTTAGGGCAAGCAGGCCACAGTACCTACAGTACGCTGGCATGTCTAGTTAGAAAAGCAACAGTAAGACTACCCTGAGGAGGAGGATGACGAGGAGGAAGATGAGGAGGAGGAGAAGGAGGGGGGGAGGAAGGAAGAGAAGGAGGAGGGGGAGAGGAGGAAGGGAAGGAACCCCCCCCCCCCCCCCCCCCCCCCCCCCCCCCCCCCCCCCCCCCCCCCCCCCCCCCCCCCCCCCCCCCCCCCCCCCCCCCCCCCCCCCCCCCCCCCCCCCCCCCCCCCCCCCCCCCCCCCCCCCCCCCCCCCCCCCCCCCCCCCCCCCCCCCCCCCCCCCCCCCCCCCCCCCCCCCCCCCCCCCCCCCCCCCCCCCCCCCCCCCCCCCCCCCCCCCCCCCCCCCCCCCCCCCCCCCCCCCCCCCCCCCCCCCCCCCCCCCCCCCCCCCCCCCCCCCCCCCCCCCCCCCCCCCCCCCCCCCCCCCCCCCCCCCCCCCCCCCCCCCCCCCCCCCCCCCCCCCCCCCCCCCCCCCCCCCCCCCCCCCCCCCCCCCCCCCCCCCCCCCCCCCCCCCCCCCCCCCCCCCCCCCCCCCCCCCCCCCCCCCCCCCCCCCCCCCCCCCCCCCCCCCCCCCCCCCCCCCCCCCCCCCCCCCCCCCCCCCCCCCCCCCCCCCCCCCCCCCCCCCCCCCCCCCCCCCCCCCCCCCCCCCCCCCCCCCCCCCCCCCCCCCCCCCCCCCCCCCCCCCCCCCCCCCCCCCCCCCCCCCCCCCCCCCCCCCCCCCCCCCCCCCCCCCCCCCCCCCCCCCCCCCCCCCCCCCCCCCCCCCCCCCCCCCCCCCCCCCCCCCCCCCCCCCCCCCCCCCCCCCCCCCCCCCCCCCCCCCCCCCCCCCCCCCCCCCCCCCCCCCCCCCCCCCCCCCCCCCCCCCCCCCCCCCCCCCCCCCCCCCCCCCCCCCCCCCCCCCCCCCCCCCCCCCCCCCCCCCCCCCCCCCCCCCCCCCCCCCCCCCCCCCCCCCCCCCCCCCCCCCCCCCCCCCCCCCCCCCCCCCCCCCCCCCCCCCCCCCCCCCCCCCCCCCCCCCCCCCCCCCCCCCCCCCCCCCCCCCCCCCCCCCCCCCCCCCCCCCCCCCCCCCCCCCCCCCCCCCCCCCCACCCCCCCCCCCCCCCCCCCCCCCCCCCCCCCCCCCCCCCCCCCCCCCACCCCCCCCCCCCCCCCCCCCCCCCCCCCCCCCCCCCCCCCCCCCCCCCCCCCCCCCCCCCCCCCCCCCCCCCCCCCCCCCCCCCCCCCCCCCCCCCCCCCCCCCCCCCCCCCCCCCCCCCCCCCCCCCCCCCCCCCCCCCCCCCCCCCCCCCCCCCCCCCCCCCCCCCCCCCCCCCCCCCCCCCCCCCCCCCCCCCCCCCCCCCCCCCCCCCCCCCCCCCCCCCCCCCCCCCCCCCCCCCCCCCCCCCCCCCCCGAGAAGAGGAAAAGGAGGAAGATGATGAGGAGGGGGTTGGAGGCAGAGGAGGAGGAGGAGGAAAACAAACAGATCTTTTGGTCTGTTTCCCTTTAAGTTGGGTGTTTACTCTGACCTGTCTGTGTGCCTGGCCAAACAGATGGGTCCACGCAGGGTGTGCTCCTGAGAACAGAGTCTGACTTCCACTGCATCAGAGCCCAGTAAGTGAGCGTGTGGGTGGGGTGGGGTGGGGAGGGCTGTCAGGACTACTGACTCAACAGTGACTCTGCAGAGATGCTTTGACCAGCTCACTGCTGTCTCAGAGAGACTCTGATTCTATCAACTCTCTTGGGATGGGGAACACTGATTTCCTCTTTAAAATTAGGTCCCGGGGGGAAAGGGAGTAAATCCAGGCCAGGATGGAGAGGAAAGCCCATGGCCAGCTAAAATCCTCCAGCCTCAAAGAGGAAGTTTGGAAAACTGAGATAGGGCACCTAACATCATAGCCAGAGCAGAGGGGACAACTACTCCAGCCCCAGCTCCGGGAGGCAGGGGCTGTTCCTGGTCCAATACAGCAGGCGTTACCTTATTTGGCTGGTGGGAACATATGGGGCCACGGGAATGTTTAATCCAGCTGTGGATGGGTCATCATACTAACCCAAGCACTCGAAGATGAGCAAGGGGGTAGGGTAGGGGGAATACCCAGGAAGCCCAAGAGTCCTTCGGGCAAGGAGTCAGATGCTCAGGTACTTAATAGGGCACACAAAGAGCACAAGTATCTGTGGAGAGCGAGACGAAAACATCCCCACGGGCTCTCGCTACTTGAGGAGGCAGCGCATGTCTCCAGTGGCTTTGTAAGCCATTGCTCACTTCTAGAAGGAGTTGCTGGGTGCAGACTACACAGAGGTTCTTCACGCAGCACCCATCCATCTGAAGGCAGTATGTTGTTAGCTGTCTGCCATCCACGTGCCTCCTGCAGCCGACAAGCTTACTCTGACCCTACGGACTACTCTCTCGTGCTGATGGAGGGTCTTATTTCATCTAAACCATGGTTTCTGACCCTTTCCACTGTGGCTATGGTTACTCCTTGGCTGCAGTCACAACTACCTCCTCCCTTCAGTCCTGGCCCCCCTGAGAACAAAGCTCTTTTGTCCACACAAATGCCCACTGTTCTCCTTCCTCCTCGTTAGAGGCACAGACTCTTGGTTGAGACCCTGGAGCTGGTCTTTCTCTTTAGCATCTCTTCAATTCTTCATCTTCTGAATTTTCCAGTAGCCAAACATTGTGGTCCTGAACTCTTTTTGGTCCATGGGGGTCAATGTTCCCAGAACCTCTCCTTTTCCTTCTCTCTCCCACTGCTTCAGAATACATGACTAGAAGCACCCTTTGCATTTAATTTCATGTTCCCTGTACCCAAAGTTCTCTGTAACCGGACAGGAGATAAGTTGGTTCTGAGAGCCCAGGGAGGGAGTATTGATGCCCGACAAGCTCTGGAAATGGCTCTCCTTCATTCTACAACCCTGCTCCATCTCCCAGGTGAAAATCTCTCCCCACTCACTACCCAGAGCCTCACCTGCGTGGATACTGTTTCCCAAAGCCGTGCTGGCGATGAGGTGCCAGGAGATTTAAGGCCCCAGCTGTCTGAGGACAGTGTCAGGCTCCCAGAATCACAGTCTCTGGGCAGCATTGGGCTGGCTGTTGGGAGTCGGGATCTGCGAGCAGGTGTGCCGGAACTCCCAGGCTCGGAAGCCGCCATTTCCAGTCTGAGTGAGGCCCAGCCAGGGATTAGGGGCGGATTGCTCTACATTTCCTCCTCCCCCAGAGCACATGGCTGCTCTTTCCCATCTGGCAAGATATATGGAGGTCTGTCCGGCAGGAGGATTGCGCGGTGATTAGGGACCTTTCCCCAAGCCAGTGTGTAGGAGGATGTCCAAGTGTGACTGGCCTGACTGTGTGCACGGGGGTGGGAAGCCACAGGGAAATATAGGTCAAGAAACTGTTCACTCGCCAGATAGGCACCAACCAGTTCCTCCCATTTCTGTGTCCAAAAATGTACCTGGTGATCGGAAAACCCCTCACAGCAGCCAGCGGCACCAACTACCAGACTTCAGTTCATAACGGAAGGGTGTCTCCCAGAGAGGGTCCCACCCAGAGTTCTTCCCATCTCTTTCTGCTCTGTGGCTTAAGGCATGGTCACTTCTAAGTCAGATTCCCCATTAATGGCCTGGAGGAGTCAGCCAGCCTCGATAAGGGAATTCCTCTGTCCTAAGACTGTGTCCCAGGAATCCATCCTGCTCTGGACAGCACTGTGGCTGCCTCCCAGCTTCTGCTTGCTACTCTCTGCTCTCTGTCCCACAGCACTGCCCGGGCAGAAACCACCCAGCGTACAACAAAGACCAAACTCACAGCAGGCTCTTTCTCCTTGGACTTCATCTGTGCAGTCCCAGTAGGAAATCCTGTTGGCCAGCAGAGGGGGCCAGAGGGCCACAGCCAAGGACAGCGAGCAGTGAGGAAGGCGATGGAGTATCCTGGGTCCACCTGTCTCTCTTACAGCAGCTTCCCAAGGCAGAATACCCATTCAGAGATGACAGGGACTCTGCATGCGTTTGGGCTCTGAGAAGCACATAGCGCTTAAATACTGAGGGTCAACGTGGATCATGCTGACGGGTAGTCCCAAGATCAAGAAGGTTCCAAGAGATAAGAAGGACCCAATGCTATCTCTAGAAGCCAGTGCCAACGCTTGCAGCCAAAATCACCAAGACCAGGAATCCCCCACCCAGCATCTTGGAAACCATACAAACATGTGTCAGCTGATGAGTTATGGTTTTCGAGGAGACTGGCAAAGCACATTGCACAGGCCCTCATGTCTGGGGTCATTTCTGATTTATAGGGTCAAGGTAACTTCTGAGTAGATCCTACTTTCATAAATAATCTCCCTGTTTATGCTTTGATGAATACTGTTCCTTTAGCATCATGGTTATTAATATAAAGTCTTGCTGTCCCTATTAAAGGAAGGAAAGGAGTAGACCATATGTTTATCTGGGCCTCTTCCTGTGGCCAGCATGAGGCTGACTCTCCCTTGACGTTGACAGTGTAGGATGGTGGTTGACTATCTCACTGAGCTCTAAGGCAAGCTCTCTGCAGCAGATCCATCCTACGTAGCAACAAGTATGGCTTACCCTCAACACAGACTTTGCCTCCCCCTTCCTTTTGAGGCCCCACCAAGTTAAGATTTTTAAATGAAAAAACAATCTGAATTATGTGTATGTGTCTATTGCGTGGGTATGTGTGTGTGAATGCAGGTGCCTGTGGAGGCCAGAGACATTGGATCCCTCGAAGGTGGCTGTGAGCCACATGCTGTGGGTGCTGGGAACAAGATCAGGCCTTTGGAAGAGCAGTAAGTGCTCTTAAACCTCCGAGCCACCTCTCTAGTCCCCAAGCTAAGATTTAAATATATATATATATATATATATTTTTTTTTCTTTTAATTTTTGAGATTATAATATGATTATATAAATTCCCCTTCTCCTCCCTCTCTCTCATATAACCATCCCTGCAAATTTCATTAATTGTTACATACTGAAACATATTACTTCTTGGACAAACCACTTTAACTCACAAGTTTAAGGTACAACATAAAGTTTGTAATTGCTTGATATTTCTCACCGTGTTCCTACTCAAAGAGTTGAATTTGCATGTTCAGTCTTCATCATCGGGAGGGAAACCTCATCTGCCCACTGGGGAGGATCCGAGTACGGAAAATGACCAGGACAGTACGTGAGTGAGACAGGAGTGCCGGGGAATCCAGACCCAAGAGAGTAGAGGTGTGAGAGCATCCTGGACCACCTGGGATCCGGTTAGCTGGGGGACTGCACCGGGCTCAGCATGCACACGAGCTCAGCATGCCTTCCTGCCTTGGGGTCTCGGGCCTCCATGACTGTCTGGGAAAATCCCATGTCCTCTAAGGCATTCCCTCATCCATGTCTTTCTAAACTTTACTTCCTTTTCTTTTCTGAAGTTATATTTTATTCTTTTATTTTTGTGTGCAGTGTGTGTGGTGGGGGGGGGCATGCCACAATGTACACAAGGAAGGCGGAGGGTATCTTGCTGATATTGGTGCTCTCCTTCCATGGCTCAGGTTAGCAAGCTCAGCAGCAGGTCCCTTTACTTAACCCGCTGACCCATCTCACTGGCCATAACCTTTTCTTATGAGCAAAAAAGGAGAAGAGGAGGTGGTAAGTGGCCACAGGAGACCAGAGGTGGGGAGGGGGCTAAGACCTGGGGTTGCCTCTGTCCCTCCCCCATTTCTTTTTTATTGTGGAGCTGTCTCTGAATGGCGGGGCTTCCTCTCCAGACTTCCTGATCCAGAAAGCTCAGAACAGCAAAAAGAGTGTTTTGCTAGGCCACATGGCATTAAGACAACCATGGGGGAAAACTGCCCCTTAATGGGAGGTTTCAACTCCACTCTTGGAGCATCTCATCACAATGACAGACAGGAAGAGGGAGGAAAGGGGTCACGGGATGAACCAGTAGTCTCTAAGAGAAAAAGAACAAATAGTGATCAGGGCAGTGTCTGCCTGACAAGCTAGCAGGCAAAGACCCTTTTCCTCTCTGAGGCTGCCCTTGTTCTTCTCCATGAGCAGGGACCCTGAATCCACTAAGGTGAGCAGCAGGGCCTCATGTTTCAAACTTGGCTCCATAGCTGCTCCAGAACTTTGGTTAAAAGTTGCTACAAATGAAAGGAACGTAAAAGGGCGGGGGTTATAGGTGGACATGTCTGGAAGGGATATATGTGCAGAACGGGCTCTATGGTGCTGACTAAACTTTCCAATAGCCTGGCCGAGTGCTTGGGAGTGAGAATGGGAATGGCTGGTAGAGATCCTTACCCTGCTACCTACAGGCTATGTAGCCTGGACAGGGGCTACCCATACTTCTCGGCCACAAAGGAGCCTGCAGGATGAAGCCAGGCAACCAGAATGGGGCATGTAGAGAGTGTATACGCTGAGCCTTGGAAGCTATACAGCTATGTCCCGGCATTACTAGCTGCAAACGGTACCCAGAGCCTAACATGCGGTAGGTCTTACTGAGATAGGTAATTAGAACAGAGGCTCCTTCACCACATGTGAATATGTACACCCATGCACTCATTACAGTATTCCAGATGGTACCTTGAAGACTTAGCCTGGGACAGAGAAGTAGCTGCCATCTGGAGTGAACTTGAGGGGATGGCAGGAAGTGGGGGGGGGGTGAGGGGAGCTGCCATGAGCATTCAAGTGAAGCCCCCGAAAGGGCATGGGCCACCAAGCAACTTGCCTTTTGCAAAGAAAATGTCCTGCCGGGTGAATGCCACTGCATGCACTTCCCAGTAAGTCTTGGCTATCCCTCTTGGTTATTTGCTCTGTGATCCGGCTGAGGAAGAGGCAACATCAAGGCAGAGCAAGTGGTCATCACTGGTCTACAGGCCCAGGCAGCTGAGCTGCAGCTGGAGGTGTCTGGCCTCACCTCCTCCACACAGAGTCTGGGGACAATGGATGGGCTCATATTGTCCGGGGAGGAGCCCGGTCCTGAGCCCACACTTCTCTCCATACTCAGGGCTCAGCTCTCTTTCACACTGGCTTCTTCCTCATTTAGCTTCTCCTTACATATCATACTTCCTCTTCACTTAATTTTGATATCAGGCCATTATTTCTTAAAGCTGTTTATTTTATTTTCCCCTGCCTTATTTTTATTATCCTTCTCTCCCTCCTGAAAAACAAAACCCATTACTATTTACTATTTTTTTCTCTTAAACACAGATTAAAATTAGGGTTGCGGACAGCTCAGTGGTAGAGCACTTGCTTAGCATACGTGAGGCCCTGGGTTCGATCCCTTAGCATGACAAGACACAAATAAAATTAAAAACTCAATCAGCAGAGTCCACACATTCTACAGAGTGAGAAGCCTGAGGATAAGCCAGGAAGCAGCTAAATTTAGTACCTTAGAGGACAAGGTGAGGCCTTTAAAAACAAACCCTGGGATGTCATTTCGTGTGGGGAGAAAAGCCCCAGCAAGGGCTCCTGCTTGGGAGGCTCTCAGCTTCCCTGGTGCTCACCATGCACCCCCACCCCAGAAACAGGGGCTAGGGGGGCATTACCTTACACTCACTTTCAGGTCACCATTGGGCATTGCTCTCCCCTGGGAAGATAGGAGAATGGTTGGTATTGTTCACTGCAAACAGCAGCAAGCAAGGCAGGCATGCACCCCAGGAGTACATGGACAGACACAGCCCCAGGAACTGGAGAAGCAGACAGTAGGTCTATGGAGGGGAATGCCACAGCACAGCGTTGGCACGCACACACCGTGAGACCTTCCAGCTGCTTACAGGGAGGGAGGAGGCATCTCCTCTACCTTAGGGCCTTTGTTGATCTTCTGTCTCAGACACCCTGGGGTGGGGGTGAGTCAGGAGTTGTCATTCCTGGGCATGGGAACCTGGTCAGTGGAAACAACCATATACCTGGCTCATAGTTAGGCAAATCAAATTCACTCTTTTATGGTACTCTGTTTCCCAGAGGACGATTTACTAGGAACAAGTCCTGAAGAAAGTGACCCAGAAGAAATGGCATCTCCTTTCTGCACAATTTTTATGACACCAAGTACCCTCTACCCAACCCATTTGCCACAAATAATTGAGGACAGTTTTTTCTAAAGCAGGGGATTGAAACATAATTCCTGTAGGGTCCTGCTGACTCAAGAGCTCTGAGCTTACCAGGAGCTGATATGATTAAACAAGAAATATGCACAAAAGCACTCTGCAAAATGCAGCATGCTGTTTGACTGACTGTTGGCACCAGCATGTCCCCGAGGCATGCCTACAAGACCTCAAGAAGTAAGTAGACAGGAGCAGGGCCCAGGTAACATTCGGGTTTGAAGTTGCCTTTTCAGGAGGCGAAGAAACCTTATATAATGAAGTTAATATTACAGGGCACTTGTCTTTCCAGGGCAGGGTTCGCCTTTCCAGCTGCCCCAAGGGGGCCTCTTGATCACAGTATCACTGTGGATCTGATTTAGCTTTTGCTGAATTATTCACTAGCTATGGATACCGAGCCAGCTCTGGGGTGGAGGTAGGGGTGTTTGGGAGAGCTGTAAGGAAGACAGGAAAACACTGGAAACCAGGCTTGGGAGGAGGCCAAAGAGGACCTCCAGAGCATTTGAGGAGCAGGGTCCACGAAGATCTGCTTGACCATCTGTGACACTCTGGCACCCGTCCCTGGAGGAGAAGGAGAGGAGGGAGAAGGCATCATCCTAACCTCTCCAACGCAGGTCAGGAGAGAATCCCCAAAGGGATGTATTCTATATCTCTGTTTTCATTCCAGAGCCCTCTGCCCTGCAGGGAATAAAGACAGAAAGTGCAAACCGCATCCAGAACAAGATGCAGACACAGGGATCAGGTTAATGGTACTATATTTCCATTGCCTCACTGGCACAGAGAGACCAGGGTCACGTTTCTCATCTCAAGGATGTGGCAGATGCAGGACCCATGCCCACATCCCAGGGTTGGCTCCACATAGTCTGAAGCCTAGTGACAGAGCTCTACTTACTGCTGACTATTTATTACCAGCCCTGGCTGGGGGCTGACACCAAAACCCTAAGCACATCTTCTTGGGCAGTGCACAGCATGGCTGAGGGAGCCAAGGTTGAGAGAGGTAGAGAATGGAGCCTTGGCTGTAGCATCCCACCTCAAACTCAGTGGGCTGTAGACAAAGAGTTCATCTCCCACAAGGCTCTGGCCTGAGCTTAGCGACAAGGGGTTAGGTAACAGTGGAGATGTCTAACTCATGCACAGAATCCCAGGCAATTTTACACTCCAGAATCCAGAGCTAATCAGGAGAGGAGAGTATTTCTACCCAGAGAGAAAAGTCAGTGGGAGGTAGGGAAAGGCAAAGGAAGGCTGCTTTGGAGGCTGAGAGTCTACTGGGGCAAGTGATCCCAGCTTTGGTTCCGAAAGGGAAGATGCTGCTGATGCTTATGACCTCTGACATCAAGGGCAAAGTCTTCATTCTTTGGCCCCTCTCTTGTCTGAACAGAACCTAATAAGGAGAAGGGCTTTGCCCGAACATGAGGAATAAAATGACACTAAAGTAGATCTTGGCTCTCCAGGCACAACAGGAAATACAGGAGCAGCAGGAGGCTCAAGGTTCACTGAGATGGGAAGCAGTGGTTTAGGACAAATCAGAGCTGTCCAGTCTTGGTTTGGTGCGTACCAAGAGCATGGAAGCACTGCAATCTCAGCTGCCTCTGGCTCTTTCTGTGTGCAAGGCAACCTTCCATACAGAGAAGAAGAAGAAGCAGGTTAAAGAGGAGAAGGGATGGGGGAGAGGAGGGTACAGAGATGGTAGCTCAGAATCCTGGGTGGCCATGTGAGTGACTTCACCACTTGGAAGGCGGCCGTACAATAAGGGAAGTGACTGTCTTTGTGTGAATAAGCTGAACAACTGGTCAGGTCCTAGAACAGAGGCACTACAGCCCCCGGGTAGCCAGGCCTAGGACAACAGGGGGTTGTCCTCGTGGGTGAGTAGTCTGTAGGCCCCCAATGCCTAGGGGATGTGTTTGGAAACCTCTCTCAGCAGTCAGCCCCGCCCACCTCTGAGCCAGCAGACTGCTAGACATAAATAAACCAGGGCCCCTGGGTGTCTGCCAAAACTTCAGTCTTCTTGGCAAGAGGTGGGGCTAAGGGTGGGCCCCTCCCTTGCCATCCTGGAAGTAAACAGGGAACTTATTTACATGGGGTAGGGAAATTCTGTTGCTAGATAAATCTGGTAGAAAGTGCCCAGGATGCCCTCAATCTGCCCTGGGCTGGGAGATGAGCTGTCCCCCACTGCTTCCCCCTCCACCGTCTGGCACTAGAGATAACACCTCCAAGTTATAGTGAACTGTCCAGACAGTACAGAATCTCTCCCCCTTACTACCTCATGACTATAGAGACCCTGGCTCCTCACCTCAACCTACCCCAGGGGTAGCAGGGAAGAGTTCACTGGCCATGGCCATAGGGTTCTCTCAAGGCTGCACAGACCCTGGCCTTCACAGCTCTTCAGCCACACAGGACAGGAGGGAAGGCCAAGGTCAGAAGCTAGCCACACAGCTGGCTCCTGTGTTATTCTCCCTCACCACCCTCTAGGGTGGCATGCCTTGCACCTGTCCAGGATAGGCGAAGCTGGGCAGAGAATATGAAGACACTGAGGAGAGGAGAGGTCCTGAGGGATGCCCAACCAGGCATGAAGAGAGGAAGGGAAGGGAACAGAGGCCTCGGACCCCATATTTTCCAGGAGGTGCTTTTGAAAAGAGAAAAAGGGAAGGAAAGGAAAAGAAAAAGAGAGAGGGAGGGAAGGAGCGAGCAGGGAACCCATCTCCTGTGATTTCCGAGGAGCCTGGTGGCCTAACCTGGCTAGTGCTCCTCCTTCTCCATGCCCCAGGACCTCTTCCCAGAAACTAGGGCCACACACAATGTTACCCTCACTGTCTGCTCACCTGCGCTGCCCTGTACACCGACAGATGATTTTCCCCTACTTGACATATGTTAAGACTGAGTGTGGTGACCTTTCTCAGCGTCACATTCATAATGGAAAGCAGACGGTGGGTTTGGGGTAATGTTGTTTTAATAGGGAAATAAGTAAAGGCAGAGCTTAGTTAGCTGCATCTGGGGGAAGGAATGGTAGTTCAGCTCCCACCGTCAGGACTAGATTGCTGTCCTGTGAGCCCCGATCTACTCTGTCATACCCTGCTCCTTCAAGTAGGGGCCCCTACTTTGAGTGGGTTCCCTGTGAGCTCCTGCAGGACCAGTCAGGAACCCTAGCTGCCTCCGGGATGTTTTGGTAACTCAAGCCCTACCAGGGTGCTCTGGTCGAAAAGCCAGCTGGTGAGTTGCAAACAATGGTGAGGGGTGATGGGAGTGGGGGAGGCTTATGAATTAAAAATAGATGCTAGTAATCGCCCGGGAGCCTGCAAGAGAGCATGTGGGCTGTGTTTACTAGAGAGAAGAATACTTCCTATTCATACCCAGACCAACCAGGGTGGAACCATACGCTTCTCATACCAGCCAATGGCCTCTGGGTCTGGAGAGTCAGATGATGGCCTGTCAAGCTTTAGGGTGGCTAGAATATCCCTCTTCCAAGGACAGGGAGGCACTTCTCTCTCATCAAGACCTCCAGGGCCACACCCATCTTTAGAGGGACAGCTCCAGGTGGGAAAAGTCTATACCTTAGGAATAGGCAGCACCTCTTTCCCAGGACCTTGCTGGATGACCCGAGCAAGCAAGCAAGCAATCCCTCCTTTCCTGGAGGGCTCAGTCTTCGCTCGTGAAACGGAGAAAATGACATCTGCTCTGCCAACTGTGCAGTTTGTTGTGAAGGTGGACCACGCAAACAGTAAAACACAGAAAGTTCCAGATAAGAACCGAGAAGGGAAGCCAGGCGGTGACGCACACCTTTAATTCCAGGCTCAGGAGGCAGAAGCAGGTGGATCTCTAAGAGTGGAAGGCTAACTTGGTCTGCATAGTGAGTCCCAGGACAGCCAAGGCTACACAGTGAGACTCTGCCTCAAAATAAATAAGTAAATTAAAAAAAAAAAAAAAAGTTAAATCTCTTAAAAAAAAAAAAAAGGAAGAGTGGGCTGGAGAGATGCCACAGCAGTTAAGAGCACTGGATGCTCCCCCAGAGGACCCAGATTCAATTCCCAGTACCTACATGGCAACTAATAATGACCAACCAATTCCCCAGCCATTCCCCAGTGAGGTCACCCAAGGCCCTGGATTTGGCCTTCCATATACAGCAAGAAGGAACTTCCTCTTCCCATACATCATCCAGACATGGTGTCAAGATAAACAATGGGGTGGTAAAGCCCCTCAGAAAGCTGTCCAGCTGGCATACCTGCCCAAAGTACCCCAGGTCCCTGTATTCCCAAGCAGCAGTCATCACTGGTTTCTGAAGCTGTCTGCTGCCACCTACCCCCTGTCTTCCCAGGACTCTAGGGAAACTAATTAACTGGTGGTCCCAAGGATCATTCCTCCCAAACTCAAGCCCCTCACATGACTGGAGTTTTCTAAATAAAATTTTAAAACATACTCACTGACTCACCCATGAGAGGTGGGCCCGGCTGTTGCTGTACATACAAAGCTTTCTCATTAAGGACTGAGTGACCTGGTTCCAGCTGCTGGGTGGGTCCCACCAGCTCTGGGGTTCAAGAGGCCACCCCCTTTCAGCCAAGTACATCCAGACTTCCCCTCACCGCACACTTCTCCCAGCAGAAGCCAGGCTTGCAAATGCAGTCCCATCGTTTTTAAATACTATCTATATGCTGACACCTCCCAAATTTATGCCTCTAGGTTGGATCTCTCCCCAGGACTCCAGACTTGTTCATCATGCTGCTTATTTGGCATTTCCACAGGGGTGTTTAATAGCCTCAAACTTAACACAGCCAAAACCTCGCTCTGCCCACCCCCACCAAAGGAATAGCTGTTCAATTCGCCATCCTCCTTGCTGTTCAGCCGCAGAGATTTCTTTCGTCCAGCAGCCAGGCCCCACGCCATGAGCCACCTTCAACTTCTCTCTTTCTGTCATGCCTCATATACAACCCATCAGAAACCCCTGTCCTTGATGCCTGCAGCAAATGCAGAGTTCAGCCAACATCCTTTCCACAACTGTCCCACTCCAGTCATCAGCTCCTCTGGAGTACAAGCCGGCCCCCTTCCAGACTCTCACCATCAGGGTCGGTGTGTACACCGCAGCACGAGTAATCTCGGATCAAATTTTATAGCAGCTTCCCCTATCGCTTGAGGGAAAAGAAAGAAAAAGAGTCCTTTTCCTGACATACTGGGCCCAGTGCGATGTGCAGCCATTTGCCGTCCTTCCGCAGGCCTCAGCCCAGCCTGACCCTGGTTTGATTCTGTGTTCGCTACTATGCCTTCTCTACTCCATACACACACAGTTTACCCGCACACAGTCAGAGAGGCTTTTCTGGCCGACCTGTCAAAACAGCACATCCACCCACATTCTTTGCCTTCATGCTCTGCTTCTGTTTAGCTTCTCAGCACTCTTACTACCAAATACGTTGCAGAGCCATTGGTGGTTATCTCCTCCCACAAGAATGGGTGCTCTGTCACTGCAGGAACTTCTCTTTCATCCTCTGAAGTAACCTCAATGCTTAGAATAGTACCTGGCACATAGTAGATGCTCAATAAATGTTGTCAAGTAGAAGGGAAAGCAGGGAGGCACGAGTGAAAGCTCCCAAGAAGGGAGTGGGCAGCGGCTGACTTCCAGGTGCTGGCTAAGGCTCTGCCATGACCATCTATGCAAAGTTCTTTTTCTTGAAGAAATGTAAAACTAGTGTTACATGTAGAACATATAAAACGATTCAACAGCTGGTGGTCAGAAACCGTCTTAAAGTCATCCCTGGGTGTGATGACTCTGCCAAAGCAAAGCCTCGGGTCACACAAGTCGGCGGCTGAGCCCCATCACTGATTACCAGTGCCAGCTGCACATGCAGGGCAGCCCAATGTGGTGGGAGGAGCACTGGACTCGGAATTAGGAAACCCAGGCTCTGTCGCCACTGTGCTACGGGTTTCTGAGCTCTGTGGGTTTAACAAGCCGTCCCCCCTCTTTGGATATATTTTTTATCCCCAAATTTGGGCTCTCATAACCTGGCTCATCTAGCTTAGGGGACCATTTTAATGAATTCGCAAAAAGATGTCTACAGTGGGAGAGCATCAAGCCAAACCTGAGCCACTCACTGTCTACCTGGTGCCGGATGGGCAGTGACGGCTGTGAGCATAAACCTCCAGATATTTCCACAAGTCAAGACGCACAAGAAGTCACAGTCGATGTTATGTTAGGGAGCTCTGTTCTTGTGTGGGACTTGTGTCTGTGCTAGTGACAATCTATATCAGGAACAACTTTATAGCAGATAGCAGGTGGTAGAGAACCCCCTACCCCTCTCGCTCCCAGACAGGACTCCATAGTCACCCACTCTTTCTCCTACTCTCCCTTCTTTCCATTGTACCCATCTTCTCTGCCATCCATCCTCCATAGGCAGCTACTTGTCCGTCAGCGGGCTGTCTCTGCAGCTCCTCTTCTCAGGGCAGCCTTGCCCCATAGCTCCTGTGCTCCAGAAGTAGGACCATCCACTTCCCCCAGCTCTCATGGACAGGCCTGCCCTCAGCATTTAGATCCCTGCTGAAGTGATTCCCTTCCCACTGCCTTCCACACATTAGGCTGCCTTTATCTCTCTCTGACCTCTCCCATGATTCCCCGAGCAAAGCCAGTGTTCCTGGCTTCCCCGCCACCAAGCGGACCACCTCACCTCTCAGCTCTTGACATGTCAAACTAAATCTCTCTCTCCGGTCCTTCCTTGTCTGAGCCGCATCTCCCATTTCTCAAAATACCAAATCCTATTTTCTTCCTCTAAGGATCGAACCCAGGGCCTTGTAAGGGCTAACACACGCTACAGCTGAACTGTATCCCTAGTTCTCGTCTTACTGAGGGTCTTCGTTGATCTTGAACTCACAATCCTCCTGCCTTGGCCTCCCTAGGACTGGGAATATAGGTATGTACAATCACATCTAATCAGTTCCTGATTCTTAAACCCCAATGGCACCTGTGCCATCTCCTCTTTATGCTCTCAGTGCTCTTGCTCTTCAACTCCCTCAATCCCCCCTCCCCAACCCCACCCCCACCCTTTCCCTGATCTTTGTCCCAGCCAAGATTTTGTGACAGCCCTCTAATCCCACACGAATCCCACACGCTCCACCATCTTTGGTCTTTCAGCATGCCTCCCGCCAGCCCTTCAGCTCTGTCTTTCCTTCTGCTGATGGAGCCCACCAGAGGGAAAATGAGTTACAGCCCCCAGAGGGGCACCTTGGAGGGGCACCCAGGTGTGTGGGAGCAAACCTGCAGAGACAGAGGCATGAGCAAGGAGGCAAAGAGGGAAGAAATCAGAGTGGCAGAAGCAGCCAGCCAGAGCCGGCCGCGGGCCCCTTCTGCACCAGTGGGATCTGGCCTTAGCCTTCTCTTCACTTGAAATGTCCCCTAGAGGATCCATCTTATCCACATCGGTGACTTCAACCTCAATGCTGCTCCACCTGCCAGCCCACACCCACAGGCCCACTGCCAGTGGACCCTCCCTCTTGGGCAGCTCCCAATGTACCTGCAACAGGACAGCCCCGTTCCTAGACCCTGCTTCTTCTCCCCTGACCCTCAACCAGAGGGCACCACTAAACTAAGCCAGAAGTCAAAGGCTCCTCTTCTCCTTCACTCCTTTTGTTTTCAATGGCCTCTTCCTCATTTAGTACCACTGACTCTGACTCCCCAATATTTTCTGAATTCCTCTCCTTTCCATCCTCACGGCTGCAGCTGCTGCAATAACTTCAAAGACAGTTTTGCTTGTTCCTTTCCTCCCCACTTCCTGCTGTCCTAATGTGCTCACCTCCCTCCTGACAGCCTCCTGTAGCTTCACTTGACTCCCAAACTGGATTCAGCATGACCCCTCCCCCATTCTCCAAAGGCAGAAGCACCTGCCACCAGCTCCCTTGCTTTGCTATATACCAGCCTTCCCTCCTTCCTGGTTGGAGCCCTTCATGATTTAGTTCAATAGTTTCTTCCAGAAAGTCTTGGCCAATCCCTCTCCACACTCACTGCCTACTGTCTCCAAACTTCCAGAGCATTCATCAGAGCCTGTCCACTCATCCACTAGTGTCCAGACACAGGGTGGCATGAGGACAGCAACGCTGGTTTGTTTACTCCTCTAACACCCAATAAGCACTCACTAAATAATTGTTACACAAATAAACAAATGAGCTGAATACATTCATGAAGTGCCAAATACCACTTCATGGATTCCTCCCCTTCTCTGGTTGGTAATAATCACAATAAAGATGCTGTTGCAGGTTCCAGTCCAGGAAGGTACTATGCTAACTCATTACTCGAATCCCCCCACTTTCAACTAGTGATACAGAGGAGCAAAGAGATTAAGTGGCTAGTTAGTGCTGCTAGTAAGGGAAATAACCAGTCCTCTGTCTCTTAAGCACGTTGAAGCAAAACAAACCAAAATTACTATCAGCCTGGGCAAATGACCATTTTCCAAAAACAATCCCCTAAACAAACAAAAAATTAGCCCTTTGTATAATGAGCTCTCGTTTGGCTTGGGCATATCCCAATTCTCAGCCAGGGAAGATAATGGGGTAGCGGGTGTCAGCAGTGCCAGGCAGGGCATCAGATCTGCCTCAGAAGTTCCC
Organism: Cricetomys ansorgei; assembly: GCA_026225945.1. Classification (NCBI taxonomy): domain Eukaryota; kingdom Metazoa; phylum Chordata; class Mammalia; order Rodentia; family Nesomyidae; genus Cricetomys; species Cricetomys ansorgei. Next base: position 3,290,328 of record JAMJFZ010001789.1, read on the forward strand.
CCTGGTCCTCCTTCCGCCCGGAACTTACCTTGTCCCCGGTGCCCTCCGCCTCCTCAGCCAGGAGGTAGGCATTGCTGCCATCGGCCAGGAGCAAGGCGGTGTCAGTGGTAGAGGAAGAACGGGGTCGGCCCTGGTGCTGGTGCAGGATGGCGGCCAGGCTGCTGTCCTGGGGGGCCTTACGAAGCAGGTGGGGACTGCCACGCTGAGGCTCCAGGGAGCTGCTCTTGGCGCGGCGGCCACTGCTCCCACCGCTGCTGTGCAGGCTGGCGCCCCGCTTGATGGAGGGCCTGGAACGGATCTGCTGTAACACCCGGTTGAAAGCAGTGGGTCGGGCAGGCAGGTCGTGCAGGGACACAGCATAGGAGACGCGGTGCATCTCCGGGGAGCGTTCCTTCTCATCTGGAGAGTCCTGATCGGATAGGCCCTGCTGCTGCTGCTGTTGCTGCTGCTGCTGCTGCTGCTGCTGCTGCTGCTGCTGCTGGGCCTCCTGAGACGCCTGGTGCTCCCTCTCCCGTGACCTGCGGCGGCTGTGAAACAGGTGCTTCAGGCCGTGGCCAAACATGGAGCCCTCTGAGAGCTGCTGGATTTTCTTAAGTGGGAGAGAGAAAAAGCCTCAGTCAATGGAAAGCTCTTGGATGCCTAGTCAGTTAGGGTTGAATGTGGGTTTATTCTAGTACAGACATCTGAGTGCTGGATCCCCATGGGTGGCCTGCTATGCCTACAAGGTCATTTACCCTTTGGTACCTAAAGTAATTTCAGATTTTTAAGCCGGGCATTCTCAGGCTGGAACCTGGGGCTTAGTAGCACACGAGGTACTTCTGGGGCCATATCCTTCTAGACTGGTCTCCCCAGCCTCATTGCCTCCCTTCTTCAACATTAAACTGTCTTTCAAGCTGCCCTGGGGCATTGAGACCACCAAACACCCATTCCCAAAGAGTCCCATTGTGACATTCCTTGGACAAAACAGGGCCACATAATCAGGTTATACTGTCTGCTAATTGTGTATCCAGCACCTTTCCCTGTTCTCACCGACCAAACTGCAAGGTGTTAATGCACCTTGCTAGAACTTCCTGCTTCAGCACATTTGCCTGTGGCTACGGTTTCTATATACACCTTTGCTTTCTTGATAAAGGCACCAGTCCTTTCTAATTTCCCTTCTGGAATGAGAAAGTACGATCTGGGGATGTAGCAGCTACGCCGAAACCACGAAGTGACTTAGTTGATGACGGAAGACCAACACATCCAAGGAAACTGTCTACAAAAACCTACCTTGGTCTATACGACTCTACTATGATTTTCTGTTATTTGCAGCCAGTTAGGTTCTGACACAGCTGGCGAAGAAATAAACGTTACTTTTCTGTGCCCAGAGAATCCACAGCAGAAATAGCTGTCCTGATAAGGGGCTTTCATTTCCCCTCACGCTAGAACCAAGCTGAGGCTCCAGAGACTGGTACTGCCCTGCTGCAGCTCTGTCCCGAGAGACTCCAGCTGCTCCCCACAGCACTGCCCAGGGTAAATGGCTGGTGGATGGGCTGCCAGGGCAACTGCCATGCAATGGCGGGCAGCTCCCCTAAGAAGAGATGGCTTATCTGTGCAGGCCATGCCCTCTGAAGAGCTCCAGAGCTGTGGGAGGATGGGTGAGACTCAGAAGAGCAGCAGAAACACTACACTTTGTCCTTAAGAAGGAAGCAGAGCCAAGTTACTTGGGGCTCAGGAGCCTCTGCAGGTTTTTCTCCATGCCAACATCCCATAACCTCAAATAGCAACCTCCATCATTTAAAAAAAAAAATTTAACAGTCCAAACATGTATACATCCAATTCTTTTTTTTTTTTTTCTCTAAAAACAAAGCAAGTCACACCATGAAGAAACCAGGAAAGCACCAGCTTTTGAGCGGCTGTCCCCTCGGTGCTGCTCACATTGCTGTCTGGCTAGCTGCGCCTGCACTCCCTCCCGCGCACGGAAGGGAAGGATTCTCCTTCAAGCCCTACCATCCACCCTGATGCCTGCCACCTCACAGGCTGTATTTGTCCACCCTCACATCTCACCACGAGTGGAGTTTGGAGCTCTGGAGGTATGCTTTCTCCTGTATAATCTCACTGCTTCCTGAGATACCCACAAAAGCGACAACTGCACACTTGCACCCACACATCAGGGAGTTATTCCTTCCCAAGAACTGAGGTTTGGGGCAGCATTAGAAACAGGTCTTCCATGCTAGGTGCTCCCTTGGCTTCCCTCCCCTCGGCGATGGGACAGGCAGTACCCTAAGCCCACTTGAGTCTGTACTGAGCAGAACCAAGACGTCCAAGGTAGAGCGGATGGTAGCGTACATGCACCATAAGCTCAGAGTGAGCCAGGTCCTGGGCCTCCTGACTATAGCTGAGTTACCCGCCCTCTTCCTCTCTTGACTAGGGCCAAGTGGACACAAAACCTCCCTTGAGACACCCCCAGATGGGGCCTCCTGGCCATGATCTTTGCCCAACTGTTTCTGCTAAGTACACAACAGCCTATGGACTTTCTAATATTCAATTCCCAGTCCTTCCTCCACGCACCACTCCTCACTTGCTTCTCCAACACGGAAGCTCCTCTTTCCCACCCACTCAGAGAGACAGTGTTTCTCCTATTAGTCGCCGTCCTGGGTACACAGCCTTGGGAACTGGTGGATTATGGAGATGGGGGAGGTTTGGAGAATCTCAGCCATATTACCTTGACTCCTATACCCCTTGTCCAATTTACTTTTAAAACAGTGATTTCAACTCATGCTGTCAATCTAACCGGACACACGTCTTATTCCAGGAGCTAAAAACTGACAGAGCATAGTAGCCATGTTCCATTTTTGGCAGATGAAAGAAACTGAGGCACATAATAGTTAGGAGGCCCACAACCACATAGTGGTTGTGGTATGTGTGTCTCCTGGGACAATGCCTAAGGCAGAATGGAAACAACCTAAATCTCAGGGTTAGAGGGATGGCCTCGGACTGTAGGGGGATCTGCTCAGGCCTTGTCACCAGACTTGGGCAAGCCTCTAGCCACAGATCTTCAGGCCTTCACTTCCCCCTCCCCAGGTGTGCTGCAGGTAAAGGATCTTTGCACCATCGTACCCAGGACTCTGTTAAAGTCCACAGTAGATATGAAGGGAAAGAACAAAAAAAGAAGTCAAAGAATAATGTGGGGGAGGGGAGTAGAAATTAAGAATAGCAGGGTGACACACAGGCCAGCTGCTTCTACCTGTGGGTGTCAGGAAGATGGGTAAGGGTTTTGACATAACATGATGAGGGAAGGAAAAAAAAAAAAAAAACCCTCACTGCATATACAAACCCAGCCCCAAGTTTCAGAAGTGAGGAAAACCATGGAGACTAGCTGGAGGGAACTTAGCCACCAACGCAGCAGAAAGCACCACCTGCTCTGACTAACAGGTTCCAGCTTCTAAATGTCACTTGCTCTTCCACATTGACTTTTGCTTCCCTCCAGCTGCCAAAAGTCACTGCGATGACCAGACAAAACCATGTATCAGGAAGAGAGAGCTGCGAGGCTGAAGAGTTAGGGACCAGGTGCAAGCTCTTTCTATCTATGGGGTGTACAGTGTCCCCAGGCTGGCCTAGGGGTATCGGGAGAGGGCAGCTTCCAGGAGGAGGAACCTGCCTGGTAGGGCAGTGAGGCAGCTGTACTGTCCCTCCCCTGGGAACTGTCTTCAAGTATAGAGAGGAACCGTGTTCCCTGGGCGGAGTCACACTCAGGAAGAGTGGTGCTCTTTCCTGAGAACCCTGTGGTTTCTGAACAGCAGGCTTCAGCTCTTCTCCTCCCTGGGTGTGGAACCAACAAAGAAAAATTTGCTCCAGATTCTGCAAAGACAGCTTCAAGAAGCCACAAGGCAAGGCTTCTGGATGCAGTGCCTCTGGCACCATTTGGCTATAAAAGCATGACTGAAAGCAGTTTCCAGTACCTATAGGTAGCTGTGTTCTCAACAGATCTTGGAAATGCTAAAAGGGTCTTGGGAAGGCACAATTCACCCAGAACTAATGATCCCAGGTACCTACTGTTTAGCCTTTTCTCCACCTGGCCCGAAATTCCCCTGACTCACCACAAATACGGCTGTGAGCATTCAGGGGGCACGCCTGGGTCACCCTGAGCCTTTATAAGCCTAGGTCGCCAACGTTTCCTCTATTTATAGGGTCTCTATGGAAACAGGACCAGTGTTAGAGAACGAGTCACTAGGAAAACCCACAGAGACTGTCAGGATCCGGAGGGGATTGTGAAGTCTCTGCTGCCCCCAACAAGCCGCTGAGACAGGCAACAGGGGGTTCAGGGGAGGGCCTATCACCCCAAGCTTGGTGCTGCTGACCACAGAGTGGCAGAGCTGACCACAGAGAGGCAGCAGCTGCTGGATCCCAGCCCGCTTGGGTTTCTATTGGAAACACAGTCATGGAAGGTGTCTGAATTCATTCTTCTTCCCCAGGATCAGTTCACAGTCAAAACAACAAAACAAAAGCAGAGCTCACTTAACCCAGGAGCAGTTGAGTCCCAGTCCAACCCCCGTTTGAATTCCTGTGCCTTTTTTTTTTTTTTTTTTTTTTTTAACTTTGTTATCTGGAGCTAATGAAGGTCAGCCGAGAAAGGTCACCTCATCCACTAGAACCTCTGGACAGAGCACAGGAGATTTTTATTAAAGTTGCCACTACGATGTGCCCTCTCTCTCTGCCTCTCCCCATCGTACCATCCCTCTCCATCTCCCCACTCCACAGAGCTTTCTCTGGTCGTGCCAGCGTACGTGGTCTCCCTCTACTCCGAACCCACGAGGGCTCATTATCTGCACCACTCATTTTGCAATTAATCACGTGCTGTCTTGCGGCTTCGCGCCTAGTGCTTTCTCTAAGGGCTCTCCAACTTTTCACCCACCGGTTTGCAGAATCCTTGACAAGATGAATGACTGGCGAGCAGCAGGCATCTCACCTATTACCTGGCAGACACCGTGATGCAACATGCCTATTACAATTTATTTATTTGTCCCAAGTCTACCAAACAACCCTAAAAAGTGATTTAATCCTTAAAGAACTGCCTTTTCTAAAGGCTTAATCTTTTCCAAAACTTTAAAATGCTCAGTTGAGCAGTTCTTGCTTGTGTCTAACCCAGATCCCTCCTGCTGTGGCTTGAACCCCTGTCTCCATCTATCATCTTAGTAATTGCCAAGAATGTGCTGGCTTGGAAAGAGAATGGGCTTACTGTCCTCACAAGCGGCTCCGGGAGGCTTTTCTGGGGATTCATGCCCTTGCAGCCAGCTCCATTTTCTGCAGTGGATATCACTTAGCGATCCTGGCTGAAACGGGGAAACCTTCGGTAGTTTAGTTTGAGAAGTCAAATCCAAAACCTGCCTGATCTCCTCCAGCAGCTGTTTTAACTTCTTAACACAACTGAGAGACCCCTGTGTTTGGCAGACAAGAGTGAGCCCTTCTTTGTGGATCCTTGTTTAGCCAGGGTGTCACTCTAAAGACGCAGCATCCTAGTTGGTAGGGATTTCTAACAGGGAAGAGATAAACACAGGTGATCCCTGGTGGGCAGTAAGACCACCTGCCACACCCCAAGATCCTGCCCAGCCTCTCTGATCCAGTAGTATCACTTAACCTCAGGTCCATCTTCACAACCTAGTCAATGTTTCAACTCCTGTGAAGGAAGACATTTTTAACGTGATTGACAGCTAAGCCACAAATGGATACACACACACACACACACACACACACACACACACACACACACACACAAAGCAGCACACTCTGTAAACTTCAAACTGCAACTAGGGCAGCTGGGAATGAATCTAGAACCCAATATGTGGCAAGAGAACAGAGAGCTTCATCTGCCACATGCTTTCCTGCCGGTCCTAGTTCCTCCTAAGCCCACACACAGGGCTGCTCTGAATACTGCTGGGTCCATCGGGGTGGTAGGGCAGTGCAGGGCCTCAGGATCCTCTGTCCCCATGAGTACAGATGGCATTCCTTAGAGCTCTCTGGTCCCTGGCACTGACAGGGCTGAAGGAACAAAGTAAAGGCTATACTGAAGTCTGGATTCTTGCCATCTTACTCATCCTAGCTGGAAATTCGCCTCTCATTTGTTAATTAATGCTCTGCCCTTTCTTTGATATCCTGATCTAAAGCCATCTCCTCTTCAGGCACCTTCCTGCTTAGCCCATGTTTCAGATTCCACTGTATGGTGTTCCAAGCACGCTGAACCCTGAGTGTCTCATCTCGGGGGACCTGGAGGCTCACTTGAAAACAAAGGCATTGCCTTGCCTTGAAGAACTAAGTTTCCATTTCCTGGGTTAGGTCTTCCTCAATCCTACTTCCCTGATGAAATCTATCTCAGGGGTCCAGGTCCTATAGATTGCAGGAATCTTCAAGCCTGAGCACACCATCTCTAAAGGACTCCAGGACACAGCAAGGTCCCAGATAGCCATATCCTATAGTCTCTGAATCATCCAAAGTCCCAGGACACACACACACCTTCATACCACTCCCCAAAGTAGCTAGTCTTCTCCTTCATTTAGAGACTGATAGCACAAATTCTAACCAATTCCTAGCCCTTAAAAAAATAAAACAAAACAAAAGAACAGAAATATAGAGGCGTGGGAATGTCAAAAGTATGTTCTCGCCTGGGTCAGAAGAGATGTCTATTTTTGCTTTTATTAAACTGTCCTTGTGTCTGTCTGTGGACATTTTTATATGCGTGTCCCAGTTCACTGTTTATAATAACATCTTTCCTTCGGAAAGCGCCCAGTCTCTGTTGACTACGCAAATCTGCCCTCTCACCAGTGCACTGAAGAATGGGAAGGAACATGAGCCGTCCAAAGGGCACTGAAGTACCTCTGAGCACCCATACAGGAAGCACCTAGGATTCAGCTGTGAATTTCCCTTGGCCGCCCGTTGTCTTCCCTGCTCCTCACGCAGTGGGAAGGGGAAGGGAGTACGGCATGAACAGAAGAACAGGATCTGAACCAACCCAAAGGAGTCTTGAGTCAAAAGCACTTACAATCAGACGGGAGCGACGGGTGGAACCACACCCCCTTTCTTTCAGGGACCCATCATGATACTGCTCAGAAACCCCAGGGGGACATCCTGCTGTTATGAGGGGACAGAGCACCTCTGGGAAACTCCCTGGCCAGCATCCCCAGGCTCTTCCTCTCAGGAAAGGCTCTGTTCCTGCGCTGAGCGGAAGGGGTTGGAACGGAAGGAGGTGGGCAATGCCTTACCACCCACCCTCGGGTTTCTCCAGTGTTCAAGACAGAACCGCATACCCTGCTCAGCTGTTTACCCAGGCCTCAACTACACGCTGTGCTCTGAACAGGATCTCTGTCTGCAGAGTTCTCCTTAGCTCCTCCCCACAGCCCTTCTCACTGCGCCGGTCTCCTTGCTGGAGAAGTCTGTTATACTTTTCGTCAGCCAGCAGTCTCTGTGGCAAGCCACCCCAGCAACTGTCCTCAAAGAGCAGGGACTCAGAAAGCAGCAAAGGATCACATCATGAAAACAAATGAATGAAGACATCATGAGCTCAGGTGGTTAGCCAGGAATCCATGCTACGCTGTCAGGCTCCCCTTACATACTGTCTGCTGAGATCTTCCTTGGAGGATACATGGTTATGTGGAATGGAGGCAAAGCCTCAGGAGTGTTTACACAGGCCTCCTCTGGGGCCAGGTCCATTGCAGGTTGTCTTTCTGCTATAGTTACCATTTAAAAATTGCTACTACGTAACTATTCCCCACCTCCCCACTGGCCCTACCCATCCCATAATCACAGATTCCATAGAAGAAATTTACAGTAATAGAGGCTTGCCTACCATACTCAAGGCTCTAGTTATGATCTCAGGATGCCCACCCCCGCCCCCACCCAAAATAAACTGAGAAATGTACAGCATATAATATGATATGTTCCTTGGAGGACCAGAGACAGTAGAAGCCCCCCGAGACTGCCGGCCATGACTAGTGAAGCATCGTTCAGATCTCTAGCAAAGATTGAATTTTCCTCTTTCTGTCCTATCTCGGAGGTGCTTTAGACGGAGCCTTGCACACCTTTGCTCCTTGCTCAAGATGCTTTTCTCCATGCACTCAATCACGCACAGTGCCCGGTGTTGTCACAAGAAAATAGAGGTGGGACTAAGGGACTGAGAGTTCCTATCTCCAAGTTCAAAATGAAAGCAAAGGCAAGCCAGAACTGCTGAACAGCATCAACTAAACACAGGCACGGGACAAAGGGTACTACGAATTAAAGAGTAAACATGTCCCCTTCGGTACCACCATCAAATTTAGGACACTCAACTTCCACCCAGTCCCAGAGACAATGACGAAATTTTTCCACTCAACTGTCCGCTGTGGAAAACTTGTCCAGCACTGAAAAACAAGTCTGGCCACACTCCAGGCCCCTTTCCTCAGAAAAGTTAAATGACATGCCAAAATTGTGGTGGCCCCCAAATCACATATGGCAGAGACGTCTCTGTCCTGCAGTAAACATGCTGTGATGAAGCAGAGATAAGCAGGCAAGCGCTCTGTGTGTCTTCCTGCGCTTGCCTGAGCTGCAGGAGCTGTGTTCTCCTTGCTCGGGTCCACCCTGGAGGTGGTGAGTGTGTGAAGGGGAGGTCCTTCGTTCTCAATTCTCCCTCGGGACAGGTGAGCAGTTAATATGCTGCCGTCAAGTGCAGAATGGCCAAAATGAGTGTCACCCAAAAAAAGGTGACATGGGAGGGTGCACACAACCAGGTTCAGGCAGCTTTATATACAGCCCCGGTTACCACAGCCAGCAGAGTGAGGTCAAAGGGTCACCACCCCGGTCCTCTTGGCAGCAATGTGCCTGCCATCTCACTTAAAACAAAACACATCTCCTCACTTGGGGGAGGGAGTGACACTTCTTGAGGCCTGATAAAATAGCCAGCTTTGTGAAGAGAGCCCTGGTGTCCAATAGAGCCCATCATTAGACAAAAGGTTGGTGAACAAGAGGTTAGGTTTGCAAAACTTCCACAAAAATTCAAAAGTCCAAACAGAGAGAGTGAGGGGGTTCCCTTTCCCCCAGGGGGACACACGGACACACGCACGCGCGCGCGCGCACACACACACACACACACACACACACACACACACACACACACACGGAGCACTCACCTGGCTTCCTGACTCTTAGCTGCTCAGGCCAAAGGAGGAATGTCATTGGCTTACTCTGGTGAGCTCCCCAGTGCTCACAGCCATAGGGACACAGGCTTTAACCTGAAGGGAGTCCTTTCTGCTCCCCTATCCCGGACCCTGCACCCTCTCGGGAGACAATTCCCAGGGCATCAATCCCCAAGGCATCTAAGTTCCTTCCGGGGGCTGACATCTCTCTCAGCCCAGTTGTGAGCTGGCTTGAGGTACCGGAGCAAGCAGTCCCGGTGGTACCTCCAGCAAAGGCGCATTATTTATCCAGGCTGCTGCTGTAATTGACACAGAGATAGATTCAATACAGCTCGCCGATTGTCTGGAAGACCTCAGGCTGGAAAATAAACAGCTCCATGTGAACGGCCCTTTCCAATTCTGGTTCTAGCTGCCTGCTCAGCATGTGTGCAACTTGAACCGAGGCCCCAACCAGTCCAAGCTCTGCCCTGCCACCTGTCAGTTCTCCACCCTGGGGGTGGTTCAGCAGGCAGACAGCGATCTCAAAGCACTTGCTTAACCTCTGGCTCCACCTAACGGCAAGACATCTACACCCCCCTTTCACAGATGGACAAACTGAGCTTCTTCGTTCAGGCAGGGGCTCAAAAAACCCCACCAGGAGGAGGCTAATTAGCATAGGAAGGTAACAGCCACCTAATTGCCTTCCAATGCTTCAGTCTTCTTCCCCAGCCTCCCTACGGAAGGGAGAGAGCACTGTGAACTTTTTAAATTCGCATTTTAGATCTCTCCAGTCCTTTGTCTGCAAATAGCATTTCACACACGTTCTTCAAACAATCTCGGATGAGTGAGTCATTAGAACGTTTGCTGAATAATAAAGAACACAGAAGCCTGGAATGGAGCTGATAGACAGGCACAAATGGTACCTAACTTCCCCCTCCGGTCCTAGCCGAGCACCGTTCATCCTCTCTGACCTCTGTGAGCTTCCCGTCACTTTTATTTTGTTAAGACACTTTTGCGTGGGGTGAGGAAAGCTACGTGGCGGGCTGGGCTTGCCTGGGGACGGTCTGCGCTCACCTTTAAATCAGGAGGCTTGCTTCGGGGACCCGGGTTGGGTGCCACCGCAGCGCCAGCATCTGAAGTTGGCCCGCCAGCGGAGTTAGCACCCGAGGCCTCCCCAGGCCGGAGGTCCGCGCCCGGCAGAAGGCAAGCCGCATCTTCCATCCCAGCCCCATCCTCCTCGCCCTGCTGTTGCTGCAGCTCGTCCGATTTGCACCTCTTCATGGTGTAAGTGGGTCGGCAAGGGGAATCTGTCCTTCTGGCGTGCTGTCTCGGTGGAGACCGCACCCCCTCTTGCACTCAAAAGACCCGGGGGTTTCAATTATGGACGAGGGGACGAGTAAGCAGATCACGAGTTCTTGAATTTAAGAAAATATCTTTTTAAAGGAGGATGAGGGAGGGGCGAAGAGGGGGAGCCTTAGGAGAGTTCATTCCGACCTGGGGAGCGGAGGCAGGTCGCGGACGAAGCCGGGCTGCAGGAGTCCTTGGGCAGTCAGCTGGCGCGGGAGGAGGGCCGCTCCCGACCCCCAAACTTTCTGCCTCAGGGCGCCGCAGGGCGGCGGGGAGCTGGACCACACCGCGCATCCCCGCCCGCAGGCCGAGCTGCCGGGCCAGGCAGGGCGCGCGGGAGCCGGCCCGGCGGGTCCCGTCGGGCCGCCCTGGGCACCCCGCCCCGCCGCCCGCCGCGGCCCCGCATGGGCCTGCCTCCTGCCGCCCCGCGCCCCGCTCCTCGCCAGCAGCGGCGCGAGGCTGCGGCCACAGCCCGCCGCGAGCGCGGCCTACCCCGCCCGGGCCTCCGCCCGCCGGCGCCAGGGCCAGGCGAGCGCAGATGGCGCCGCCCGCCAATGGGAAGGCCGGAGGGCTGCGCGGCGACGCGCGGCCACCGCTGTAGGCTTGGTTGCACCGCGCGTCCCCCGGGAGGTCTGGAGGGTGACACGGGGCTGCGTTGGAACTCTGCGGAGGGCAGGCTGCGGAACGACCCCTCCCAAGCTATCACGATCACCCCGCCCACTCGCTATGCAGGGGCACAGTAAGGTGTTTATCATCACCCATGCTAACTTTGCACCTTACGGTATAGCCATTCCTTCAGTTAGGGACAGGCTGATCCCTTCTATGATACATGGCGTGAGTCACAAGAGTCAAACCGATGCCTACATTCGTAGCTACAAATGCAAAGGAGAGGGAGGGTTCTGCTACATTGCCCCTTTCTCTGTTTTAAACACACATCTCATAAGAACTAGGTGCTCAGTAACATGTGAGAGGCCCCTGCTCGGTGAAAGCAGCTTTTAAACAAGAATGGATAATAGTGGTAGGTATTAATGATGCATACTGCGGGATAGAAGAGGAATGCTATTTTTGCCCCATACTGGCGCTGAGCAGTTTGGGAGATAATAGCAGACATTGGGATTACCAAGAAATGGAGAGTAGTTGTATTCTACTAGTCGTATTAATAATTCCGATCCTTCCTGCAAACTGCATGCCTGCTGTGACAGCGATGCATTGCCGCCAGTATTCAGCAGCCAGTGGTTCTCAAGGCATAGACGGAGACACGCAGCACCAGCAGCACCTGGGAACCAGATAGAAATACAAATTCCTGGACACTATCTATCAGAAGCTGTGGACCTAGAGATCTATGTTTCACAAGCCCTTCGGGTAATTCTGATGCATGCTAACATCTGAGAACCATCGGCCTGGGCTGCTGTGTAAGGCCGATCCTCCCTCTGTGAGTCATAGAGCTTTCTCTGAAGGATTTTACAGTTTACCCGTCTCCTTCACACTCACCAAGGCATTCTAGCCTCCCGTTGGTCCCACGAGACTGTGAGTTTCCCGACTCTGTTAAGTCTTTTTCCCCCCATGCCGAACCCTTATTTTGATGTGTATCCTAAAAGAGATCAAGTTGTTAAGAATTTACTACAGTCAGGGAGCCACTTTCTAAACTAAGCTGATCCGTTTTTAGAAAATAGGAATTTAGAATGGGCTGGGAATGCAAAACCACCCCCCATATCCACTACACGATATCAGGCACAATTTGGGAATGCAAAGCTATAAGCCTTTCAGAATGTTCAATGGGGAGGAATGGCGGAGTGCCAGAGCAGATCGTGGGTAGGACCAGACGACTGGTGGGGGCAGGTTCCCTTGGTACAAGGTGTAAAGGAGAGGAACATACTGCTCTCTGTCTGAGCTGGGAGAAATGCAGAGGCCCCACAAATCCTGTTTTTGGGGTAGCAAGAAGTGTGGAGCACACAGTGGGCCCACTGTTCATGAACTGACTCCAAGTTGGAGAAAATCAGAAGAGATTCTTCAAGAATCCTTCAAGAACCGGGCTGGAGAGATGGCTCAGCAGTTAAGAGCATTGGGTGCTCCTCCAGAGGACCTGAATTCGAGTCTGCACCCACATAGTAGCTCACAACTGTCTGTAACTCTAGTCCCCGGGGATCCGACACTTTCTCTGGCCACCCTCTTCTGGCCTGCCTGGGCACCAGGCACACACATGGTGCACAGCCATACCTGCAGGCAAAACACTTGGACACATAAAAATAAAGTAAATAAATACATAACAAAAACTTCAAGACCCTCCAGGAAGCTGAGAACATCATAATTTTGATTTATGACTCATTTAGATACCAGAATGATCGTTCACCTTAAGTTTGATTTTTTTTTTTGTTTGAAACAGTGCCTCACTATAAAGTTCAGGCTAGCCTCAAACTTGTGATCCTCCTGGCTCAGCCTCTGGAGGGTTGAGATTTCTAACATCTGCTTACGTTTGACCATTATATTATCTTTTTCTTACACGTGATGACCAAGGTATGAAATGCATCAACAGGAAGTCGTTGATGTGTCTCATAAAATCCAATTTGTTTTTCTTCTTTTCCGGGTGTGCTATTGAGAATTCAGCCCAGAGACTCACGTACTAAGCTTATGCTCTACCACTAAATTACACCTTCACCCCCTAAACCATGTCTGAATATCCTAGTTATTTGGAAATTGGGACAATGGCGATCTATTTTAGAGTGTTGGGTAATAGAGATAGGGTATTTAGACACTGCCTGGCACAGGGTTAAAGGTTAAAGACATCTATCACAGATGTCATCCATTTTCCAAATGGTTCCATAGAATTCGGATACGTCCCAGCCATTTCTGAATTTCACAAAGGGACATACAACAAGACAAATAGGCTACTTCAAAGAAGTTTGGGAGCAATGTTGGAGAAACCTGAATGACTGGCAACTGCTGGCTTAAAGTCAATGGCAGATTTTCATTGGCCATAGTAAACATAGTAAACTTGAAAGTACTTTGGCTGATTGAAATTCTGCTTAAAGTATTGGATCGATCATCCTATTTTTCCTGTTGCTTTGAGAAGATACAAGCACAAACTATATGTTTAGATTTAAGATAGGAATGCCGGGCAGTGGCGGCACACAACTTTAATCCCAGCACTTGGGTGGCAGAGGCAGGCAGATCTCTCTGAGTTCAAGGTGAGCCTTGGCCTACCGAGTGAGTGCCAGGACAGCCCGGACTACATAGAGAAAACCTGCCTCAAAAAACAAAGGTTATGACAAACATCTGCAAATAGAATTTTTCATTCTGTTTTGATATACCTAGTTATAAGTTAATACAGTATAGTGGGAAGGCTAGTCTTGTGTCAACATTTTTATGTGAGAATCCTGGTTCCCATTTGGTTTTGGGCAACCAAATCAATGGTCTTTAATCCATGTTCTCCTCAGCTGTAAACAGGGGCTGCGATGCCTATGCTCACACTGCTATTGTGAAGAGTCGAGTGAACTGTGCCTGTGAAATGCCTGTGCTGAACACACGGCTGATGTCAGGAACCCCGAATGAAGCAAGTGCTGTGTCCACTCCCCTAAGTTGTGGAAAGGCAGAGCTGACCTACTAAGTGTGCTCTGTGAATACAAATCTCAATTAGAATACTGAACGAAGATAGTCCTCACCAGTGTTAGATTTGCTAACTCGGTGAGTATATATAAAAATAAAGGAGATTCCTTGTCAACACCAGGCCAGTTTGGTGACCTGATGCTTTTCCCTATAGAGGGCAAAATGCCCAGATGGACATGTAAGTCTAGAGTGGGTGAGCTTCTCTTTTTTTCTATAGAAGATTTGTAGGTCACCCCAGAAAATTGTTAAGTATTAGGAGTTGAAATCTTTTTTTTTTTTTTTTTTTAATGAGACTGAGTTTCATGTAGTTGAGGCTGGCCTCCAACTTGCTATTGTAGCCAAGGGTACCTCTTGCCTTCACCTCCCTAGGAATAGGGAATTGTTAAATTAGAGAGCTATTTTAAGATTTAGCATACCAAGTAGAGGGGAACACGTAGAAGGGAGAAGCTCTCTCAGGACTAGTTATAGTTTTGATCACTGTATTTTGGTATCAATGCCATTACAAATAGTTCTTTGTCAGTGTAGTTTTCTTCTTCCTTTTCTGTTGGAGATTAACGCTTCCACTCAGTGCTCTCATGCAAAGAAATCAAGTCTTTCGGCTCAGGAGGAGTAAACTATGCAAATAATCATCAAAGAGATTGGCTGGAGTGTTGATGATGTCACAATCCCACCACCTAAGCCTAAGGTTCTTATTGGCTTTTGTAAGAGGCAATGAGCACTGGGAAGATTCTACATCGCTCCACAATTGAAGAAAGCTCTGAGCCTAAACTAAAATTTACTTTCCCCCGGCTTCCGTAAAATATACCCAGAGCCTTTCACATGTTATTGCATTTCTCACATTATTTCATGTTATTATTCAGTTGTATTCTCTAGTCTGTGTAAACATTTAGAAGAATTCTTTAGTAATCTGTTAAATGAATCTCTCATGGTTTAATTACTAGCCAGTTTATTCTTTGACACCAAGAATCGTCTCAGTTTTCTTGCTTTTAGCTGAGATTAGTATATGTATGCAGAAATCATATACGTGGTTTATATATACCATATAATTTCCTCTATGGCACAAAGCCTCTTATAGGTAATTGACTATATTCCAAAGGACTAGGCAAACACATTTCTCTGACAGTAGCCCCGAGATCCCAATGTCTGCCTCACTCCTAGAGCTGGAGTATTTTCCATCTACAGAACAAAGCTGAAAGTTTGTGTGCCTTGTTTCAGGGGGAATTCATATGCTTTATTTATTCATATGGTTATTCATAGGCTGGATGTTATCCAGTAAAGGAGAAAAGTCACAATAATCATATGACAGGAGAAGGTTTGCGAAGCATAAACTTTGATCGGGATGGTAAAATGGTTTTCTCATCTCTCTAGAGAATCCACACGCATTTCTGAACAACCAGTTTCCTAAAGCTTAAAATTCTAAACCCCAAGACAAAAGAAAAAGAGGCTAAGGAGACAATTCATATGCTTGCCACACAAGCATGAGAGCACCCGCATTAAAAAGCCAGATATGCGAGCACATGCTGGGAGGGCAGAGACAGGAGCATCCCTGAGGCTTGCTAGTCAGCCAGCCTCGAGGAATCAGTGAGATCCACGCTCAGTGAGAGACTCTGTTCCAAAGCACAAGGTGAAGTCAAGCGACCAGAGCCTGTGAAGTGCTTGTACTAGTCACATGACTTATGTCAGTTAACCTGAAGGAAGAAAGCTGAATGAGCAAGACGGATCAGTGAGCAAGGACACTGGTTGCCAAGCCTAATGACCCCGAGTTCAATCTCCAGAACTCATATGATGGAAGGAGAGAACCAAATCCTGCGACTTGCACTCTGACCTTCATACAAGTGCCACACATGCATACTTGAGTATACACGCACTCACTCAAACACACACAAATAGGAAGAGAAAATTCCAGTCTTGCTCGGAAATAACCATTCAGTGACTTTGCATCAGAAGGTGGATGTTGAAAACAGCTTTGCGTACTCTGTGGTCCTTTCAGGCGTACTGGCGAGAGCCAGCATCTGCCGCTTAAATGTAACCACAGTTTTAGGCATTTTGCTAGAAACCTGGAAAGCATTTTCTTGTTTAATCCCCCCAACAGCCCTGTGGAATAAGAAATCTTCCCGTTCTACGGGAGGAAGCAGGCCTGTGAGGCTCTAGAACTTACCTTCTCCAAAGCCTAGGCCTCAACCCCTCGTGACTGTGTGTGAGCCACTTTCGTGGTAAACGATTTGTCAATGAGTATTGGTCAACAGTTCAATATGTAGATCTATATTCATTAAAATATGTACTTGAAATGCATAGAACTGCAAAGAACTTCCGTAACGCTTGTGGAGGATAAAACAATAAAAAGATACTTAAAGTCCAGTTGTGGGAAATGAGGCACAAATCAAATGTGCAATACCATAAGATTAAAGATTACTGTTGGTCAGCACGCTGGGTGGGAGAGACAGAGGAGAGTCCAGAGGAGAGACTGATCACTGTGATGGATCAAGGACACGTTCATCTATCACAAGGGCTAAAGGATGAGATGCCGCAGAGGACAATCTTAATTCCATTAGCTAAGAACTTACCTACACTGTCTTGAAAATAAAGTCACCCTCTATTTGGATCTCTTGGATACAATCAAGTTTTTATAGCCTATTGGTGATAGGAAACTTTTTTCTTTTAATTCTCTGACATTATAAGACAGCGATTTTCAAAGTATGGTCCATGAACTAGTAGCATAATCACAGTGAGATTTAGTGACATGTGTAGATTCTTGCACTTCATCCTTTTATTCCACAGAATGGGAATTCCTAGAGATGGAATCAGAACATCTGCTTTTTAGAGAAGTAGCCCAAATGATATTCACACTGAAGGTTGAGACCAACTAGGCGTAGGGGAAGACTTGGCTGCTCATTCAGTGATCATTTATAAATTAAATGATTTATGAGTTAAATGACCACTTACCGGATGCCTGGCACATGCTGTTGCTTTGTATGTAAAGCAAAGTTTGTAGGGAAGTAGTGTAACTTTCATTTCACAGAGCTGGGCCTGAAACCTAATGAGGATCAAGTCTTGTCCAAGTCCCAACAGTTCAGCCGCGGAGACGGTCAAACCAGTTCTGCTTACTTTCACTGTTCAGCCTTTCCCACAATGCCTACTTTGCTGTCACCTAGACTGTATGATGGTTGCCATGTGTGGCAATAATAATATCTGTCATACGAGTCCCACTATGTGCTGTATGATTCAGGTCTAAACCTTTCCATAACTTCAAATAAGACTCTTGCTATGTAGGATAGTATTATAAAATCTCCAAATAACCTTTCACCAATTTGACAAGAAGCGTCTCTATTTTTTTTATATCTTCCTAACAGTTCCTGAGATCATTTCTTGCTTTGCCAGGACTTCCTTTACTTGGTATAGCTTATCCCAACCCCTTGCACCCAGCTTGGAATGACAAACCATGCACTAAAGTCTAGCCTTTATTTCTAACTGTTTTTCTGATGTATGAGTGGAGAGGTGCTATCTGATTCAAGAAGAAAATGTCAGTTTCTTCAAAAAAAAAAAAAAAAAAAAAAGAAAGAAAAGAAAAAGAAAAAATAAAACAACCAACAAGTAGCTTCTGTTGATCTTATGACTTCCAAAAGACTAGTTAATCAAGGAATCCTCTCTTGGGATTTGGAATCACACCATCCCATGTGAGATCTTGTTCTCGAGTCTGTATACTTGTGTCACAAACCATTTTCAGGGAGCATTACAAAGCCCGAGGGCATACCCACGCAGCAGAGGGACCCCACCCTGGCTTGCCCTATGGCTCTCATGAGGGGCTGGTGAGAGAAGATAGGACTCTCTTTCAAGAAGCAGTGACACAGTATGGTCTGTTCAGAGCATGGGTTGATAATATATAGCTGAAGTCACATTGATCCCTGTAAACTTTCACCTAGTGAGACCCTCCAGGGAATTTATCTCCAGGAAATAACGCAACAGAAGAAAATAAGCTATGGGAACAACAACAAAACTATTTATAGTGATGTTATTTATCGTAATAAAAAAAAAAACAACTGGAACAACCTAAATGCCCAAGAACAGAGAGATAGCAGTAGCAACGGGATGACAGAGTGGTTTGCTGCTGTTAAGGAGAAAATATTGAGTGCGTGGGGGGAGGGGAATCTACTTTTAGGGGCTGGCAAAATGGTTCAGTGGTTAAGAGTGCTTACTCCTCTTGCAGAGGAGTTAAGTTCGGTTTTCAACATCCACATGGCAGCTCACAATCACCTGTAACTTCAGTCCCAGGGGATCCACCCTTTTCTGGCCTCCAGGGCACCAGTAACACTCATGGTATACATACAAACAAGCAGGTGTAGCAATAAATAAAATCAAAAAATTTAAAAGCAACCTTTAAGTAATATAAAGTGACAGCATTAAAGTGCAACATTGTGTTGAGCTGGAATTGAAATCAGACAAACCTGTGTTATTAGCTGTATGGCTTCAGTCCAATCATTTAATAGGACTCTCAACGTTTTCATGTGTCAAATAGAGCTAAAAGTATCCAGGCTACTGTAAGAATTAATGACACCAACCACGTGGATAAACCATGGATAAGGATAGGAACTACTAAGGCATAATCACGATTTATGTTCAAAGATGAAACTGTTAAAATTATTTAAAGGGTTTTATTCTGATGTCTTTTTTGTTTGTTTGTTTTTCGAGACAGGGTTTCTCTGTTGTAACTCTGGCTGTCCTGGAACTCACTCTGTAGACCAGGCTGGTCTTGAACTCACAGAGATCTGCCTGCCTCTGCCTCCTGAATGCTGGGATTAAAGACGTGTGACACTACCACCCCGCAAGAGGCTCTATTTTTTTAAAAAAGGAAAAATAATCTTAAAAATAAGGGAGGGAGAAAGAAAGGAAGAAAGGAGAAAGGAGTATTGCTAGGTTTTCACGTGTCCATCTTTCTCCATACAGGAGTGACTCAGACAGTATGTGCCCTATTTATACCACTTAGAGATAGTAGTATATCACCTATGGTAAAGTGATTCTACGTAGGTAAAGAAATAAAATGGAGACTGTATTGGTTACTTTTCTATTGCTGTAATAAAATACCAGGACCAAAAGCAACTTAAAAAAGAAGTGATTTATTTTAGCTTATGGTTCCAGAGAGGTAGAGTCCATAACAGTGGGAAGGCTGGCAACAAACAGAAAGAGCAGGAAGCTTGTGGAGCACATCTCCCCCTACATGTGGAAGCAGAGAGGAATCAGACAAGAAGTGGGTGAGAGCTATCAGCCCTCAAAGCCTGCCCCCAGTGATGGGATTCTACCAGCAAAAGCCGCACTTCTAGAGATTCTATACCCTCCCCAAACAGCACTACCAACTACGAACCAAGTGTTCAAATACGTGAGCCTACAGGAGACATTTCTCATTTAATGGATGGAGTCTATTGAATGTCAGGTAACATGGTAAGGAAAGGATATAATCGTTTATTTATTTTTTAAATGCATGTGAATGTGTGAATTTATGTGCACCACTCACATGCAGATGCCGTTGGAAGCCAAAAGGAGATAGATGCCCTGGAACTGGAGTTACAGACAGTTGTGAGCCACCTGATATGGATGCTGGGAACCATCTGGAGTCCTCTGAAAGAGAAGTACAAGCCCTTACTTACTGAACCATCTCTCCAGCACCAGTAATTAACCATTTAGGCTGGGAAAAACAATACTAGTCTACCGATATTGCTGATGGAAAGTGAATTGTGGCCAAACTGTGTTCAGAACTTCCTCTGAAAAATTTTGGGCCAGGTATTCTCAACAAAGCAAAACAAATGAACAACTACAAAAAATAACTTTTGGAAAACCTAGTTTACTTGGCAGTAAAATAAAAATGATCTCCTTTTGGGGTTGAACCAAATTCTCTTTAATTGATTGCCTTCCTTCCCCAGGTTCTGCATTCTCACAGCCAGGGAAGCCACTGATGAAATATTCAGCTTTGGGATGATACTTGATGTATAATTAAGTAGGATGCATTTAGCAGTTCAATTTTATAGATGTTTAATCCTCAAGCTACTAAATATTCATGTAGACAATTTCATAAGCAAAAACAAAATATTCTTGGGAATGCTATCCTCTTTGAAAAAAATACATAATTCTGAAAGACCCTAGTTATGATAGAATGGAAGATACACATGCCAGGAAAAAAACTGCTTTATCTATTATAACATTTAACCTTCACAGTACTATAGAGTAAGTCCTATTGAAGTAAATAATTAAAAATGACAAACAAGTGTCTTAGAGAATTTACCAGAAAGTTTGCTTAAAAAATATTAAGTCACACAGAAGTAGAATTTGCCTGAAGAAGCATTGCCTCTGACATAATTTTAAGACACATCATACTAACCAAACTTCTTAGAAACCATGAAAGATAAGGGAAGTAGAGTTGTACTTCTAAGATAATTAGAATTTAGATTTACTGAAGATATGTTCTTTAGAGAGCACTCATTTGGGGGCTGCTTGCTGTTGAGGAGCCCTCTTATCATCAAAGGAAGAAGCAGAGAGAACATGACCTTGGCTGCCAGTTGCCCCGAGAACAAACCTGGCTTGTTAAATAGAAAGCTGCATCAGTGTTTCTCAGCCCAGCAAGTGTAATCTTAAGATAACCAAAACTGCAGTTTCTTTCTGTCCTGTAAAACCCACCCAATTGCTCAGAAAATGTAACTTGGGGCAGGAGCCTAAAAAGCCACCTACAGATGAAAGCATTTGTAAGAGCACAGTGTTACAGGGCAGCTTACATAAGCTGTGGAAGATTTCTGTCTGTGGCTGGAATCCCATAGGCATTAGCTAAGATCAGGATGTGTGCTTTTATTTAAGAGTTCTCCCTATTAATCTGTGAAGTGCTTAGAGTGATTTTTCACTGGGAAGGCTTAATTCTGCCATTACGTTATTGGTTCTTCTAAACAGTAAAACGTACAGCTCTGAGAAGCCAAGTAATTTGTGTAAGATGATGAAATAAGCAAGCACCCCAGCCAGGACAGGACAGTCTCTCTGATCCCATTGTTTTTCTCTAAATATTTTACAGGATTTTTATTAAAAAATATCATACACTATGACTCGTTCCATCCTACCAAAAACCTGGTGAGGCTGAGTACTGTTGAAGCAACCTCCTCTTCAGTTTTTGACAGAAAGTTAGGATTATTTTATTTTGGCTTTTTGAGACAGGGTTTCTCTATGTAGCCCTGGCTATCCTGGAACTTGTTCTGTAGATCAGGCTGGCCACGAACTCACAGAGATCCACCTAACTCTGCCTCCCGAGTGCTGGGATTAAAGGCATGTTCAACCACCAACTGGCTATGAATTTATTTTGATTGGCACTCTCAGAGATCTCAGTCAGGGCTTTATGATTGCAGGCAGACACTTTTCCAACTGAGCTACATGTCCAGCCAGCTCTTCTTGCTGCCTCTAGCTTTACATAGTAAATACTCCATGTTTCTGGCATTTGCAACTCCCTTGGGTATCCATGGCAACTTAGGCTTCACTCTCACAGCATTACACACCACCTGCTCTGGGCTGCGTGCAGGGATCCTGACCTTTTCACTATTGCCAGCCCTCCCAAGACTTCCTTTGAAAAGAAAGGAAGCCATTATAGGGTCAATGAAGCCTCCATGACCTTATAATTGCTTTCTGCATCCTGCAAAACCAGCATCATGTGGATGATGCTTCAGCATGTTGCTGAATCAAGCTGTAGTTGAGCTCCTTAGACCATTTGCCTCTGAGAGCCTGGTCGACTGAGCATCTTGAAAAGAATCTCCGGAAACAACGTACTAGATGAGGCCATTGGTGCTGGACACTCTGGAGGTCCTATCGTCCCAAGAAAGTATTTAAATGACTTTACATTTTTCTGCCCTTCAGCCTGTAATGGGTTGGGGCCAATTCCTGAGATGCCCTCATGGCATCTTTCCTGGTACAAAGTATGTGGCTTTTCTTCTGATGGCACTAATTTTTTTCAGAAATCATGCCTTCCTTAACTTTATGTAGGCTTTATGGCCAAACTGTAAGTTTCTATGCTGTTTTTTTTTTTTCTTTTTCTTTTTTCAAATAGGGTCACATGTATCCTAGATCTTTGAAGCTGCTCTGTGACTGTGGATGACCTGTAACTTCCGATACACCTGCCTCCACCTCCTGTGTTTTAGGAATACCGGCATGCTGCTTTCAATGCAGCGCTGAGGATGGAACCCGGGGCTTCGTGCATGCTAGACAAGCCAAACTAAACTCCACCTCCAGCCTGCTCGCTGATTATTGCTCTGATTTTCACCGTAAATCATCACAAAGAAGCCACCAATAGCAACGCCACATTCTAAATGCTGGACTACCAGGGCCAGCCTGGCAAGTTGGAAAGTATTTGAATGGGGGGTGGGGGTTGGGACTGAAGGGCCTTATGAGGAAAGGGGAAAAGAGATGAAAAAGGAAGGGGATAGACCAGGCAC
This sequence comes from Cricetomys ansorgei, assembly GCA_026225945.1. NCBI lineage: Eukaryota > Metazoa > Chordata > Mammalia > Rodentia > Nesomyidae > Cricetomys > Cricetomys ansorgei. The sequence goes on from JAMJFZ010001789.1 coordinate 3,312,847, forward strand.
ACACAGCATCACTGAGCTCAGATGGAATGGAGCTGAAGCTTTATTTTTTGTCTCAGTTAATATACCTTTTTCTCAAGGGTTACAAAGCACAAGGAATTGAGCAGGTATGCAATGAGGGTATCAATCGCCTTAAAACATCCTTTTTTGCTGGAGCAAGATGTTTCTCCTGGGAGATAACTTTTCTCAGGGAAGCTGAATGTTTACCCAGGGAAATAGCTTCTCTAGGTGGAGTTAGATGCTCACCTAGGGCAATAGCCTCACTTGATGGTGCTAAATGCTTACTTAAGGCAATTGCTTCTCTCCATGGAGCTGAATGCTTAGCCAGAGAAGGAATGTACCTTTAGGTAATCTTTGACTTCCTCCAAACTAGCCGTTCTCAGCAGTCTATTTTAGTGACTCAGTTTTGCTCAGAGAATCTCCCAATAACGGAATAGGCAATATAGCCAGCGGCTCACAACAGAATCTAGGCCCAGAGTCTGGGGGCTCACCACACTGGACTGCCTTGAAATTTTCTCTGCCAGGTTAACTAGCAGATACCCTTTTAATTCGGGCTCTCTCAAACTCTTTTGTAGAATGTAATATGGATGGCCCCTAGTTCTGATCTCCACATGGAACCTCATAAGCAAGTCTTTGTTGTCCAAATACCTATTAGTATTCTGGTATTCTGAGGTCCCACCTGAATTCTCATTAAGCTGAGTGCTGTAGTTACTGTCCTATTGCTGTGAAGAGACACCATGACCAAGGCGACTTATAAAAGAAAGCATTGCAGTGGGATGCTTACTTAGTTTCAAAGGGTTAGTCTATGATCATCATGGTGGCAGGGAGGCAGGCATGGTGCTGAAGCGGTAACTGAAAGCTTATATCCTGATCAGCAGGCAGCAGCTGGCAGGGGAGAGAGAGAAGAGGGAGGGAGGGAAAGAGGAAGGAGGGAGGTAGAGACAGAGAGAGCTGGGGACTGGCGTGGGCTTTTGAAACCTCAAAGTCCACCCCAGTGATCTACCTCCTCCAACAAGACCACACCTCCTCATCCTTCCTAAAAAGCCCATCAACTGGGAACCGAACATTCAAACATGGAAACCTATGGGGGCCTCCAAACCGCCACACTGAACTTTTGAGCATTTTAGGCTTTCTTTAGCCCACTTCTCCAAACTTTTTCAAGTTTTGCCCACAAGTTACTTCTACAATGTTCAAATTTAGTCACAGCAATGACTCCACTTCTCTGATACTAATTTTCTGTTGGCATTTTCAGCTGGGCCAAACATAGTCAAGGAAAGACTTGTTTCTGAAATCCGTAAGAGTCTCAAAGGTTTCAGTTGACTGTGGGCCCTTTGTGAGGTAGAACGTTGCAGTGGCTAAAGCACGCGCCAGAGGCTACTCGTGGTAAAAAGAAAACAAAAAAGAGTGAGCTACGTGGCAGTGGTGCCCTCCTTTAGTCTCAGCACTGGGGAGGCAGAGGCAGGCAGATCTCTGGGAGTTCAAGGCCAGCCTGGTCTACCAAATGAGTTTCAGGACAGTCAAGGCTACACAGAGAAAGCCTGTCTCAAAAAGCAAACAGAAAGAATGGATATTTTCTTTTATCGTTCTATTTATTTATTTATTTATTTATTTTGGGTGTGAGTTTTTGCCTGCATGTATGTATGCATACCACACGTGTGCCTGGTGCCTACGGAGGTCAGAAGAAGGTGTCCGGTATCCTGGAACTGGAGTTTTAAGCAATTGTCAGCTGCTCTGTGGTTGCTGGGAACCAAACCCACGTCCTCGACTGAGCAGCCAGTGCTCTTAACCCCTGAGCCTTCTGTCAGTCCCTAGATCTTTCCTTTTAACAGAAGTCATCACAGAACTAGCATTAGCTCCTAGGTTTATCATTTCCATCACCTCGGTTCCTGTGATGGTCAGTTTTAAAGTCGGCTTGCCACAGATTAGCATCACCTCAGTATGTAGATTCACTGGAGGGACTGTCCTGTTTGCCTTAATTGCTGTGGGCTGAGCTACACAAACTGTGGGTGGCATCTTCAGGTGACAGCCTGGATAAATAGGTCACAGCGGCAGGATGGTTTGCCTTTTGCTTCCTCCACCTGCCCTCTCCTCTGAGCTGAATCACTTTGCAGCAACTGCTGCTGATTCCTTTGCTGATAGCAGAACCTGCATTTCCAGGCATCCATTGTTGACTAAGGGACCAGCGGTTTCCCAGGAACCTGCCCAGGTTTTTGGTGCCAGGTTGAGACTGCTGAGTCACCCAGCCTCCTGGACTGAGCAACTACTGGGTTCTGAGTCTTTCAGGTGAGAGACAGCTCTTGTTGTTTCAATGTAAGCAGATTCAAACTGATTCAATAAACACACACACACACACACACACACACACACAAACACACACACACACACACACACACACACACACACACACACACACACGTCTCCTATCAGTTTTGTTCCTCTAGAGAACAGTTACCTTTATTGAATGTCTCCTATGTGTAAGGCTCTGAACTAGGCATTTTTTAAACATGTTTTTTAACTTTATTTTTGTTTTATATGAGTGTGTGTTCTGTCTACATGTGTGTCTGTATGCTGAGTGTCAGATCCCCTGGAACTGGAGTTACAGACAGTCTGTGAACTGCCATGTGGGTGCTGGAATTGAACTCAGGTCCTCTGGAAGAGACACACTAGTACTTTTAACCCCTGAGCCATCTCTCTAGCCCTTGAGCTAATTATTTTACTTGCTTTTCTCCATACAGTACCTTCTGAAGTGAGTGCTATTATTATCCCATTTGATAGAAAAGAAAACTAGAGGAGCCAAAGACTGATTGAGATTTTACAGTAGCAAGACAAATGAGAACCCAGGTGTGGTAGTCCAAATACAAATCTCCCCCATAGGCTCATATATTTGTCATTAGGCAGTGGTGGTACTTGGCAGGAATTAGGAGATGTGACCTTGCTGGAGTATGTGTAGCCTTGTAGGAGGAAGTGTGTCATTGGGGGTGGGCTTTGGGGTTTCAAATGCTCAAGCCAGGCCCAGAGTTTCTCTTTTCCTGCTGTCGGCCAATCAGGATGTAGAACTCTCAGCTACCTCTCCTGCATCATGCCATGCTTCCCACCACGAGGATAAAGGACTAAATCTCTGAAGCTATAAGCCTGGCTCAATTTAAATGTTTTCTTTATAGGACCCCAGTGTTTCGTGCATGCTAAGTACGCACTCTACCAAATGAACGACACCACCAGCCTAACTTTAAAATTTGTAAGTAACAACAACAAAACACTGCTTCTCTCAACAGATCAAAAATGGTGATATGTGCTTCCACATATGAAAATGATGCATACGTTTTAGTTCCTACAGCAAAACTCCAAAGTGTCATCAGTAAAGGACCTGCTCAATAGAGTATGTACTCCAAATGGTCAAATACTACACAGTTCAAAAGAATGAAGTAGATTTTTCTGTTCTGGTGTGAAAGTCTTTCAGGCTGTAACAGAGTATGTGTATGGTATTCGTTGATTTTAATTACATTTTACGATGGTAAAGGCCACACCCTGAAGGGAACTAGGTGACTAGGAGACAGGGATAGGAAAACTAAAAGAAACTTAGTTTTCCTCGTGTTCCATTTATATCTTCTGAAATTCGTACCACAGTCTTCTGTCACTTTTCTTTCTTTCTTTTTTTTTTTTTTTGAGACAGTCTTACTATGTAGCCAAGTCTGGCCTGGAAATTGCTGCTATGTAGCTTGAGCTGACTTTGAACTTCACCACATCCTTCTGTCTCAACAATTTCTTTCTCCTCCTCCTCCTCCTCCTCCTCCTCCTCCTCCTCCTCCTCCTCCTCCTCCTCCTCCTCCTCCTCCTCCTCCTTCTCTTCCCCCCTTTCTTCACCCCCCTCCTTTTTTTGAGATTTATTTTTATTCTGGTGTATGGCTGTTTTGCCTGTGTCTGTGCACCATGTGTGCAGTGTCTATGAAGGCCAGAAGATGGCATCAGGTCCCCTGGGACTGGAGTTACAGCCAGCTGTTAACTGCCATGGGAATGTTGGGAACTGCACCTGGGACCCTTGCAAGAATAATCAGAGCTCTTAGCCAGGAACCATCTTTCCAGCCACCTCCCATTTAAAATATAAAATATTAATGAATGGTTTTGTCATTTTTGAGATGAAGTCAGTTATGTAGCCCAGGCTGGCTGTAAACTTGAGATTATCCTTCCTCAGCTTCCTGAGCAATAGGATGATAGGTGTATCTTAGCATGTGTATCTCATTTAGACGGATTCCTGCTCCAGCTTGAGGGCTGTCTCCATTGATCCCCTTAACTGGAAATTCTTGTGTGTTAGAAATTATCACGCATCGCTTTGTTAGAACAGAGACAGAGTCTTACTGTGTATCCCTGGCTAGCCTGGAACTCACTATGAACATCAGCCTGGCTTTGAACTCAAGAATCCACATGCCTCTGCCTCCCAAGTGTTGGGATTAAAGGGAAGTGCCACCACACTCAGCCCATGTTCTATTTTGAAGAACAGTATCAACCTTTTTTTTCTTGAAATTACCATTTTGGGTTTTCACTTCTGTTTTACTGAGCCTTTTGGAAAGCATGTGGAATACAACCTTGCAAAGAAGAGAAATGGAGAACGCACAAAGGAAAGGATAAAAGGGGAGGAACGTGAGGTTCCTCCTTTGCAGCTAGCCCACATAGAAGTGCAGGTTCATTTGGATTGGTGAAATTTTAAAAAGTGCTAGCCTGGTGGTGGTGGCCCATGCCTTTAATCCCAGCAGAAGCAGGCAGATCTTGGAGTTCAAGGCCAGCCTGGTCTACAGAGCGAGTTCCAGGACAGCCAGAGCTACACAGAGAAACTCTGTCTGGAAAAACCAAACCAAACCAAACCAACCAACCAAACAAACAAAAAACCCAAAAGAACAACAACACGCAAAAGAAAAAAGGGCAACAAGTTCTTGTTAAAGCCTTCATATTTCACATTGAATTAATCTAATGACATCATTTAGTTAAGAGTCCAGTTACTCAACATATAATCAGAATTGAAGGCAGAGGCATAGATATTTGAAGCTAGACTTATAGACCTGAAAAGGCTTAAAAATCACTTTGTCCAGATGTCATAATTGATAAAACAGAGTCTTGCCTAAGGGTACAAGGCAAGGTGTGTGTGTGTGTGTGTGTGTGTGTGTGTGTGTGTGTGTGTGTCTGTGTGTGCGCATGCGCATTCCAGATCCAAGTTCCAATCTTTTCTGTTCAGTTGGGCAAAAAATAAAAATAAAAATAAAATGAAGTCTTTCCACACAAGAAAGACAGGTGGGCTGGGCGTGGTGGTGTTGGCCTACAGTAAGCCCAGTACTCAAGATCCTGAGGCAAGAGGATCATGGATTGGAAGCCAGCCCAGGAGGAGGAGGAAGAGGAAGAAGAGGAGGGAGGGAGGAAGGAGGAGGAGGGGGAAGGGGAGATGCAGGTGGTGAGCTCTGTGACTGAGAAAGAAAAGGGGAAAAGGCAGGGAACAGGAAAAAGGTGAAGAAGTGACTGTGTCAAGTTCTGTCCCTTTCGTGACTGTGTCATGGGGTCTGTGACACTCTGAGTTGATGGAAGTTTGGCACACTGGCAGAAGCCTAGCTAAGATAATCAGAAAGCTTTAGAAGGCTACGGACCTCAACTTCCCCTTACCCAGCCGGCTCTACCAGAAACCAACTGTTCTTTCTTTTAGGTCTCACCCACCGTTTCACAACCTCTCCCCCCACCCCCCACCCCCCACCCCCCACTCCCGTTTTCAACATCTGAAGCAGGAAAAAAGAAAAAGTAGACTGTAACACAAACAGGAGAGTTTTCACCGTTCCCGGGGTATTTTCAATCAATTCTCTAGTTATATGTTGTGTCCATTTGGAATAACCATAGAGATATACTGGTTTCAGTTTTATTTCCTCTTTCTGCCATTAGAATCTTTCGCCTTGATTTGAGGTACCCTATTTCTGCCGGCGTTCGGATTCCGCAGGTTCTGCCTTTCCTTAGGGACTCCCGTACGGAGCAATCACACATTTAAACCAAGCGACTGTAAGCACAGGGCTCGGTCGGGGCCGCCCGTGGGCGTTGTGGCATTCCACCCAGTCCAGACTACAAGTCCCAGGAGCCCGCGCAGCGACGGTGCCTCGGTGAGCTCTTCCCTCGCTCCTCCGGGGAGCGGAGAAAGGTTCTGGCCCGCGCCGGGTGCCCTGGCTGCGCTGCAGCGGGAGTGACGGAGGCTGGAGGCCGCGGCGTGCGGGCAGGGGCGTCGGGAGGCGGATTCCGCCTTCCCTGAGCGCTAGGGGGCGGGAGGAGGGGGCCGGGCCAGCGGCGCAGTTAGCCGCGAAGACGGCGGGCTGAGCGATGGAGGCGGACGGGCTGCCGTGGCCCGGCGAGTCCGTTTCGGGCCCCGGCCCGGGAGGCGGCGGAATGATCCGCGAGCTGTGCCGGGGCTTCGGCCGCTACCGCCGCTACCTGGGACGGCTGCGGCAGAACCTGCGCGAGACCCAGAAGTTCTTCCGCGACATCGAGTGCTCCCACAGCCACAGTTGTCCCTCCTCCCCCGCGGGCGGCGGCGCGGCCGAGCTTGGCCCTGCCGGCGACGTCGCCGAAGCCCCGCTGCCAGCGGGTAAGGAGGACAGGCCCGAAGGAGAGAGGAGCGCGGGAGGGTGGCACCTCTGTCGGCAAAACAACCCCGGGAGGAGGCGGCCAGTGGGGGCGGCCGGGGGGGCCTGGGCCTCCGGGATCCGAGATGAGGTCCAACCCTCGGGGAGAGGTGGCGGGGCTCGAGGCCGGGAGGCAGAACCCGAGAATGCTAAGTGGGGAGTGGGAGGGTTGCTGTGAGTTAGAGATGCGCAGTTAGGGGGCCGAGTCCTCCCTAGGCGTTGGGCTGGGTGTTCCTGGAATCCCTGGATGCTTTGGCACTGCCCTGGGATGTGTGTGCGAGCAGAGTTTGGTTTGTAAAATGTCTGTACTCCGATCAAGAGGCAGCCCCGCGAAGATGTCCTCTAAATAGGATTGGGAGTCTCCAAAGAAAAGCATATCTGATGGGTGCCAGCAATTAGTTGACCGGAGATGCCACTTGTGTTTATGGTGAAGGAGTTAAGGAAGGCTTTTTGTTGTTGTTGGCGGTGGAGTGGGGCGGTCTTGAGCCCTTGAAGAACTTGCCCTTCTTGACTATTATTATTTTTTTTCTGGGATGTGTCAGAGGTCTTAAATTACTTTAAATACTGCAAGATCTTTGATCCTTCTTGATTGTTTTCAAACTGCTGTAGGTGGGGAACTGGAAGGTGTAACAGCTGTGTCTCGTTAGGAAGTTGATGGAAGGGAGAAGCCACTTGCATTCCATACGGATAGGTGTTTGGGGGACAACATAACAGTCCCTAGGTTTTACTTAGTGGTCCTCAAGCTGCAATGTGGATTAAAGTAACATCAGGAGTGTGTAAAAAAAAAAAAAAAAAAGCCATGTCCCAGACTTTGTCTCACAGATTCTGGTTGTGTAACCGAGGTAGGTGGGTCCTAAGAGTCTAATTTAGCAGTCAAAGATGCTGGGATCTGATAAAGGTCTAACACTTTCAGAAACATCAATTTAGAAGCTGGCGACAAATTTGGACTTAAGGTGAACTTGCGAGTTGGACCCTATACTCTTAGGTGCGTGTAATATCTTAAATTTGTCTGAGACTCCAGAAGAGGGGATTTCTAAGACGTGCTGAGGAGTTCTGATAGGGCCCTTAATGATACTGTTCCATAGCCCAGGAGAGCAATTTAAAAAGCCCCTGGTTTGGGCCAGCAAGATAGCTCAGGCAGTAAATGTACCTGCTGGCAAGCCGGATGCCCTGAGAACATGGTACCTACAGGGTACAAGAAGAGAACCTACTCTTGAAAGTTGTCCTTCACATATTGGCCACGATATTCTCTCTCTCTCTCTGTCTCACACACACACACAAACACACAAGTATACACACACACACACACACACACACATACATATACATACATATGTGTTTTAAAAATATTTTACTTCAGGGGATAAAGAGCACTAGGGTGACGAAACTACTTTTTCTGAAGTTGTGCTTTTGACACACCCAGAGACTTGCTGTCTAGAGGTGAACTGGAGGAACTGGCATTGTGAGGCCATCAGTAAACAGCTGATGAGGAGGCTCATACTTTTGGATGGATTCAGAGGATATGCCCTAATAGTGCTTTGCATCAACCTCCTCCATCAGAAGACCCTCCCGTAGCTTTGCTATAGAAGCCCTCTGTTGCTGCTCTTACTTTAAAATGCCTATTTCAGAGTTACTCCTTAAAAAACAAAACAAAAACCCAGAATAGATTTAACTTAGAGCAGTGGTTCTCAACCTTCCTAATGCTGCGACCCTTTAATACAGTTCTTCATGTTGTGACCCCTCAACCATAAAGTTACTTTGTTGCTACTTCATAACTATAATTTTGCTCTGTTATGAATTGTAAACATATGATATGCAGGATGGTCTTAGGTGACCCCTGTGAAAGGGTTTTCCACCCACAAAGGGGTCCAGACCCACGAGTTGAGAACTGCTGACTTAGCGAGATGAAGATTTTTCAAATTGTCAAGCATCTTGGTTGGCTTTTGTTTTCTTTAAAGGCAAACCTAAGACATACAAAAACACCTTTGTATTTTGCTTAATTGGCTTTTCTGGTTGGCTGCATCGTGATCTAATTTTTGCATATTTAAACTTTCTTCACCCTTTGGAATGTGCCCATTTCATAAAATCCCAGATGGATACAGATGACAGGGTAGGGAACAATTTGATTTTGTTCCATACCGTACTTCCCAGTCATCATGGGATTGTGTTTGGGGGGTGTTTTAAGTATCTTTTTCTGTGTCTAGTTGAAGGATGCTGTGTTCCTGTGTATTTCAGTAAAGGTTTTAGAAAGTAGAACCACTTAAAGGACAACTAACTCTTTGTGCTAAGTTGGAGCTTTTTGGCTAGATCAAAGTCACTCCGAGGCTGTCTCAACTCTGATCTGTGCTTGCTGGTTTCTGATTAATAGGGACTCAGATTAAGAAGGGAAGGGGCATTCAGCTCTTAACCCAACAGGCCCTTCTCGGTTTAATGCAGCGTGCTGTTTGAGCAACTGAAGAGCAGGGACTATCTGTAATTTGAAGTTAGACTAAAAAGATGGCAACAATAATAAAGCAATTTTTTTCTATTTTTTGGTATACAATTTGTTGTAACATGTAACACCATTTTTTTTCTTTTTTCCTTCCAATCATAGAGAACTGGGAAGAACTCCAAAATAACACTTCTCTGTTATTTTTGACAGATTTATATTCGCTCAAGTCAGTGTATAGAACGTAAACTAGCTCCAGAATTTTACAAGTTCAGTGTAGATGGAAGACCAGGCTGGGTGCGTGTGCCTGTGATCTCAGCAATGGAGGAGCTAGAAGGATCATGTTAGGAGGGTCTCTATTAAGTTCAGGGCCATCCTGGGCTCCGTGGGGAGTTCCAGGCCAGCCTGGTTTACTTAGCAAAATCCTGTTTCACACACTGCTCCTCCCACCTCAAAAGAAAAGAAGAAAGGGAAAAAAGTAGATGGAATCAGGTGTGGCCGCACATGCCAGCAATCCCAGTGCTCGGGATGCCACGGTGGGAGGGTCGTGAGTTCCAGGTCAGCCCGGGCTGTAGAGCGGTGGTGACAGTAGTGGTGTAGAGTAAGCGGAACTTGAACCCTTTTAGGAAAGGCAGGAGAGAGTATTACAGAACAGAAGAAGGCAAAGTATTTGTCTTATTTTATGATCCAGTGGAGGTCCTAGCTATTGCAGTTTGTCTTAAACCTCCCCATTTCAGATGTTGCAATGACTCATGTGTATCTGGTTGGAATGCTGTCATTTGTGCTGCCTCCCTTTGGTCTTAACTGATCATAACTGTGTTGGGTCACAGCTTCCTCATCTGGAGATGGGGGTGGTAATCACCCTTACCTCTAGGATTGTTGGGTTAATAACATAAGAGTTAATATATGCACATGTTTAGAGCAGTTCTGCTAAGGTGGTAGGACGTATCAGCTGATGTTTTTTTTTTAAAAAATACTTATTTAATTTTATTTATGTGCATTGGCTTAAGGGTGTCAGACCCCCCTGGAACTGGAGCTACAGACAGTTGTAAGCTGCCATGTGGGTGCTGGGAATTGAACCTGAGTCCTCTGGAAAAGCAGCCAGTGCTCTTAACTGCTGAGCCATCTCTCCAACCCTGGGTTTTTGATAGTCTCACCATGTTTGTCTAGGCTGGTCTTAAGCTCCTCTGTTCAAGCAATCCCTCTGCCTCTGCATCTCAAGTGCTAGGATTACAGGTACATACTGGGCCTTCCATTAGCTGTTATTAAACAGACATGAGAGTGCTTGGGATATGTTGGGCAGTGTGTACCAAGTAAAGAAATTGGCCTTGCCTTGGATGAATGGATATTAGTGCTCAGTCCTCACCCCCCCCCCCTTTTCTTTCCTCTCTTCCTTTCGATAGAGTCTCAAAATGTAGCTCAGGCTGGCCTCAGATCTCATTCCCGAGGGCGGAGATTATAGGTGTGCAGCGCTATTTTTGGCTTATGCGTTTCTCTTAAGAAAAACTAGTTGTAACTGTCATTACAGAGCACCTATTTGTGCATGTTGGGTGATGGAAAAAAGAAGTTGGAAGCCTGAACTTGGTCCTCTGCAGAGGTGTAAGCTCATCTAGAACTTACACACAAGTAACGTAAAGCTGAGAGGGAAACGGAAGGAAGAGCGGCTAAGTTATAGGCCTTTACAAATGAGACTTAATTCTTCGGTTATTATAGCTGCTGGCTTCTTGTCATCTGTAAATGTGTTTCTCTTTGGCCTCTTTTTGTCACTCTTAGTATAGACGGGTTGCCAGAAGTTTAGAAGCAAGGCACTAACACTTACTAAAAACAGAAGTTGTCCTGGAAATCTGTATCACAGATTTTAGTCAGCAGTGGTGCTGTGCCTGCGATCCCAGCACTCGGGAGGCTGAGGCAGGAGGTTCTTAAGTTCCAGATCAGTCTGAGCTATATATAGAGTTCTAGGCTAGCCTGGGCTTCATAGTGAGACCCTGTCCCAGAAGTCAAAACAGCAAACAAGAAAGGATCACTTCTCTCTCACTGGATGATATGGGATTGATAATGCCCACCTTACAATGGACGCTCAGAGACAGTGGACACCGCAGCTCAGATGTAGGTGTTAATAGACGTGGCTCTTACCTGTGGTGGGAGGTGGTGAAACTGGATTAGCAAGTGGGAGCATGGGCTTGGAGGGGGGGTGGGGAGAACAAGGCAGAAAGATGGAGTATGGGACAAAACCATAGTTCTGCTTCTGTGGGTCCTTGTGCTTCCCTGACCCGGCATGGGAGTACGAATGTACTCTTCGCAGAGACTGTTACAAATGAGTCCTAATTTATAACCATGATTTACTGCAGCAGGGAGACTTCATCCCACTCAGTGAAGAAAACGTTACACATCTTTCCTCAGGCCCCTTCCCTAGTTCCTGCTCCCTGAGGCTCAGGGCTCTAGGAACCCCTTTGCTGATCAGAAACTTGGGAGAAGATGGCTTCTCTGAGCATAAAAAGCTTTTTTGCCCCCTTTCCTTTTAGTCTGTCTTCCACCTGCCTAATCTTCCTTGCCCGAGAAAATTTGTTTCCCATGGCACAGGGAAGCCTGCTATTTTAAAGGTTATAAAATTATGTCTGCTTTTAAAAGGGAAAACATTATTGTCTTCAAGCTACTACAGCTTAAAGACACTGCCTTTAAGTGTCACAGCTTTGTCAAAGCTTTGTCTTTATTATCATTTACCATACATTTAATTCTAAGTAGCTCTGTTTTGGAGGCAGTGCATCTCATTGTGTGGCCCAGGCTGGACTCAATCGGTGCTCCTGCCTTTGCCACCTGAGTGCTGGGGTTTTACACACAGTAGTAGGACATTTATGTCATCCCAGCACTCAGGAGGCAGAGGCAGGAGGATCACCTCAAGTTAGAGGCCAGTCTGGGCTACATAGTGAGTTACAGGCCAGCCTGGACTACCAAGTTATTGGTACTTATGCAGTTGCTTGGTTAATTCTTCAGCCTTGGTTTTGTTTGTTTTGGTAAAGTACTTACTCTGTCTCGGCTTCCTGAGTGCTGAGGTTATCCGCTTGAACCACTCTGCCAAGCTTTTTTTTTCTTAATCGTCTGACCTGATGCTAGATATAATATTCTATTTTTAAAAATCCACAAGTCATTTTTAAAAATAATTTTATATGTGAGTAGACTGTATTTATATCATTTCAACCCTTCCCTCTCCTTCCAATTCCTTTTTCCTTCCTCCAATCTTCCTCTCAAATTGAAATTAATTTCCTCTTCTTCTAGGCACTGCACACACACACACACACACACATCTACCTACCTGCTGTATCCGATTAGTGTTACATGCATGGTTGTGGGTTTAGGGCTTTCCACCTAGGCTTGGCAACTATCTGGCTTGTCTCTGAAGAAACTGACTTTCCCTTAGCAGTCAGGCTGGGTCCTTGTGAACTTTTCCCCATGTTAACATGTTGACTGATATGGTCTTGTACAGGTCTCATGCAGGCAGCCATATTGTTGAGAGTTCATAGCTGCAGTCATGCCTAGCATCTGCAAGTACTTTGTAAAGAAAACATGGATTTAGGCGCTGGAGAGATGGCTCAGCAGTTAAGAGCACTGGCTGCTCTTCCAGAGGACCCAGGTTTGACTTTCAGCACCACATGGCGGCTCACAATCTTCTGTAACTCCAGTTCCAAGGAATCTAATGCTTTCTTCTGGCCTCCTCAGGTACTGTGCACAAATGGTACACATACATACAGACAGACAGACAGACAGACAGACAGGCAAAACACTCATATGCAAAAATTAAAATTAAATAAATACTTTAAAAAGAAATCATATATTTAAGTAACAATTCATTGTGGTTGTTAATTTTTGTTTATCTTTCTGAACTTGCTCTCTCCATGTCTCTGTTTTAGTAGTCTAAGAGAACAATGAATTTTCCTGTGGCAAGTGTACTTTATTATTATTATTATTATTATTATTATCATTATTATTATTATTATTATTTTCGAGACAGAGTTTCTCTGCTGTAACCCTGGCCGTCCTAGAACTCACTCTGTAAACCAGGCTGACCTCGAACTCAGAGATCCGCCTGCCTCTGCCTCCTGAGTGCTGGGATTAAAGGCATGCGCCACCACTGCCTGGTGGCAAGTATACTTTAAAAGCAGTCTTTTGGGGTTGAGGCTGTCACTCAGCAGTGGAGCACTTGCTTAGCATGTGGAAGGCCACAGGGTCGCACCTCAGCGTGTGTGGGAAAACAACAAAACAATCTTTTAAAAATAAATCTCAAAAATGTGTCATTGAAGTAAAGGAAAAGAGAAGTTCCACATTATGCTCACTGCTTAGTTCCTACAGCCTCAGGTTGCAAATGGTGCTTTGTTTCCTCTCTGCGTGATAGCTTTGAGTATGTTCATCTTCCTCTGCTGACTAAATTGTGAGTGCCTTAAGACAAAGGCCGTTTTTGTGTCTGTGTCCCTGGTCCCAGCAGTGCTTATGGAATTGCTTTGTATATAATGGGCAAATATAGAATAAATTATTTCCGTTTCTGGTAGGTGCTAGAAATGCTATGAAATCAGACGTAATTTAGTTTTCATTTCAAAAGAACATTTCTGCACTAGGAGATTGGGATTTTTGTAGGACCACCATATCTTACTATTTGGATCCTTAGGCTTGAGGTCCCCTTCTTTTTTTACGGGTTCAGTTTTTTATTGAACATGTTAGCAAAAGAGATTTACTCAAAAAACCCAACAACACCCATTTCGTTGCTAGCTCCTCGGTCTCTTCCTTTTTTGCTTCCACTTTCTCCTCAGCTGTGGCAGCAGCAGTGGAGAGGGTGGGACCCCTGCGGAGTGGCACAGCCTGGGGCAGATGCAGACACTGTTCCCAGGGTTCCCTCTTGTTGTTGTTTGTTTGTTCTTTCTGTGGTGGATTCTCCTGCTGTTGCTTGCTTGGATGGTCTTAAACTCCTGGGCTCCTGTGACCCTGCCACTTCAGCCTCCTGAGTGGCTGGGACGGTAGCCATGTGTCACTGCACCTAGCTAGGCGGAAGTTAGAGTCCATGCCCTATTCATGGTAATTATTTTCATGTCCCAAAGGATGATTTTCATGCAATGCCAACTAGACCAGAGTGCCATCAAGGTATGAGAAGTAAGTTCCTAATGTTCATGCACTCAGCAACTTTTAATTAAACTGTTCTACTCAGGGACCTGAGATTAGTAATTCCAGATTGGAGTTAGGAAAAAGATTAGCATTTTGTCAGGCCCTTAAGAAGATATTCTACAGATTGTTTGCCTACTTAACCATCACTTGTCTTTGAAGGGATGGAGTAGGGCATATAAAAGAGAAGACCTAAGCCAGGCATGGTTAAAGGTTCACCTTTAATCCCAGCGCTTGGGAGGCAGAGGCAGACTCTGTGTTCGAGGTCAGCCTAGTCTACATAGAGAGCTTCAGAACAGCCAGGGCTATTCAAAGAGACTCTATCTCAAAAACAAAACAAACAAAAGATGGAAGACTAGAATTCAAGCCCCAGAATCCATATGGTAGAGGGAAAGAACCAATTCCTCCTGTAAGTTGTCCTCTGACCTCTTCAGGTGTGTGCACGATGCCTGTTCTTACACACAGGGCCTGAGATCCCAGATGCATGTTCTTACACACAGGGCCCGAGATCCCAGAACTGCTAAAAGAACAACAAACTTTAAAAAGAAGTTGAGGTACTCTGCATACTTTGAGAGTAGTGATGATTGCCCTGTTTGTGTGATTCAATGCAGAATGCATTCCATCCCGTTGCCATTAGTGATTCTTCCATGTCTGCTTTTCTCAGAGGAAGAGTGTGAGGACCCTGTGAAAGCACCCCCAACCCCCACAAGGGTAGCAAGACCCAAAGTGACTTTACCCTGCGTGTAGGAAACAGCCTCCAGGACAGTAGGTTTTGCTTTCTATGTGGTGCAGTGATATAATGGTGCATTTTTTCTTTCTTACCTCCCAGAACTTTGGCTGGGGTCCCTTGTGGAGATGCTCAGTCTCGGTATAGGTTCATCCTAAGCCCGAAGATTCAGTTCTTCAGTGGTCTTGGGATCTTGGAACTTGAGACCTGACAGAGAACATGTGTAACGGTGGTTGAGATACGTGTACTCTTGCTTTGAGCTGTATAAATCAGGGTTTCTATAATACTCCTCTCAAGGACCAAAACTCAGAAGGAAAGCCAGCCATAGCATGGGGCCCCATTGACACCCCTCCCCCCATTTGAAGTGCCAGTCTTATGCAGTATACTTATTGCCCTCTCTTGGGTAACATGAATGGTTTGGATGTATTCCCCAGCTCCGTGCCATGTGGCTGTGGGAATCTTTGGACCAGGCTCACTTTGGAATTGTGCTTCTGTTCCCTGGGGCACTGTTCTCTGGGCAGGAAGATGGAAATAGGATTTAAGAACTGTTTTGCTTTTCACATGTCTAGCTAAATGATACATCAGAATTGTTCTGAAGAATAATGTCTTGGTTATGTATTCATAAAAGCCTTTGATTTTTAAAATACACTTCTTTTTTTAAAGTGCCTTTTATGTCTTTACTTGGATGGATGTAAAGTATCTAAATTTAGATTAATCAGATTAAGAGCTTTAATGCCTTATTTATGTCAGATTGACTTCGTTTTGGTGGTTTTTAACCTTTCCAGTCCAGATAGTGGGGACAGAATTTCCTAAGATTCCCCAGTCCCCACTATCCATCTCCTCCTCTCTCTTTTTCTCTCATCTCTGTCCCTCTATCCCTCTGTCTTTCTCTCTCTCTTCTCCCCAGACTTGCAGAGCCCAGATGCAGCTAAGGTACAAGACTGGTTTCTATGAAGCTATTCAGACTAAGCATAGCTGCACTGTTAGAGACTTTACTTTTTTGGAGTATCCTATAAAATACACTTTAGCTTTTAATGTTGTGAAGATGGGTTAGTACAAGGAAGATGGGGAGAAAAATAGCCAGTAGGAATGAAGTCATTTTCAGTTTTGGGGGTACAAGGCCCCTCTAGGGAAAGAGACCTCCCTTTCTCTTGAAAGAGCAACTGGCTTGCTCTGCTGGTGCTTACTCCCTGGGAAGACAGAGAATTCCTACTAGTTTTACCTGGAAAAGTGGTCTTCTTAGTGTAGACTAAAACTAATAGGTGTGGTAGTGAGGAGGCCTGTACTCTTCAGGTGTGGACCTCCCACCTCAGGAACAGAAGGGGCTGCTTGTAGGCGCCTTGAGGTCAAGTTTTCTCCTGGCTTCTTCATTAATGAATTTATAAGTAGGTGTGTTGGAGTACTGCTGCCGTGTGTGGGGACAGGGATTGCCCTGAAAACACCATCTTCCCCCAAGAGGGAGCAGTAAACCAAAGGAAGATCCAGGAGATGGAAAGAATTGTTCAGGGCAGGAGTGAGGACAATGGAGGAACTGTTACTGTTTAAAAATATACCAAATCCCATTGTTACTGTATTTGATTTTTTTTTCTCCCTTGTCAGGTCAAAGAATGTCTCTTGGTCTCTCTGTTTCCTGGGATCTAGAGCTGTGTCTTTACTAAATGTCCTTTTGGGTCATTAAAAAAAAGCACTTTGAAATAATCCCAGAGACACAAGCACTCTGAGGACAATGAACAGAGCTCATATATTTGCTTTACACAGTTTCCCAGGTGCTAACCTGCCCCGGTTGGTCCGTACCCCCCATACTATATTTGGTCTTTTTGGAGCCTTTAACAAGTAAGATGCAGACAGGGTGTGTC
Source organism: Cricetomys ansorgei (assembly GCA_026225945.1). NCBI lineage: Eukaryota > Metazoa > Chordata > Mammalia > Rodentia > Nesomyidae > Cricetomys > Cricetomys ansorgei. The sequence goes on from JAMJFZ010001789.1 coordinate 3,329,641, forward strand.
ATCTCTAGACAAGTGTGCAGTTCACCCAACAGGGACATGGTTCCACATGTTACCATGCTGCTCTCCAAATGAGAAAGCTAGTACGGATTCACTGCCTCCAGTCCTCGGCCTCACTGCTGACTGGCCCAACACCTGACCCTGGCATCTCCCTTGAACACATGTTGTATTTAGTCGTCATGCCTCTTCAGACTCCCCTAGTTAGAAGCAGTTTCCTTGCCCTTTTTCTGACATCTGTATCTTTGACAAGTTAAAAGAACAGACCTTACATTGTGTAGGATGACCTTAATCTGGATCTGTGTGTCATTTTCGACAACTAGACTTAGTCATGAGCCCTCATCAAGATTTTCAGAGGAATGACATGGCACATACCACCTCACAGAGCACACGCTGCTGTGCCTTGATTCTGGAGATAGTAAGCTTGATCACTAATGTGGGGGGGTATCCTCGAGATAGCTCCACTTTATCTTCACCATTTCTCCCTTTGCTCTTGATAATCTTGTGTGGGAATGTGTTCTCAGATTTCACTGATAGCTCGTTCCTCAAAACCCTTCCTTTCTCTAGACCTCGCTCTAGATCCACAGAGTTTTCACTGCTCAGAGGTGCTTTTCCTATCTGACGTTCTTTCTGTCTCTATTTGTTGCTACTCCGCTGTGAAGAGGAGCCTTTCTTTAATGTTTTTATATCGGTGTGGACTTGGATTTGGGGACTTTTGGAGTGGGTCATAACTTTTAGTGTTTTTTAATTTATGCATAAATTACCGTGTTTGGTAAGTGAGCTCCCAGGCTGGTTCCAGTGCCCTTTTGGTATTTCCTCATCTGTGAATAGTTCCTGGTGGATAATATGCCTTCTTACAAATGGCAGAACCTAAGGCCTCTGTGAGGCATAGGCTTGGCTTCCTTCGAGGAATTGCTTCCATTTCTGCATCCCATAATGACAGCTTCATCTGCCTGTTGTTTCTGTTCCCTGTGTACCAGGGTGGGGCCAGGAGCACTTTTCAATCAGAAAGGAACTTGTCAGCAGGCTCCTGAGTGTCTTCATCTTTTCACTGGCTCTTGGTGGGGTTCCAGCTCTAGGGAGGTCTCCCTTCTCTTTCTGGTTCAGGACAACCTCTACAATTTTTCAAACATGGGGGTCTTCCCAGGGCTACTGCACAGAATAACTCTAGCTGGACTGTAGCAGCTGGATCCGAGCTTTCAATAAGAGCATTGGCTGCCATTCTGAGTGCACTTAAAATTTTCATCTCTAAACACTCTTTCACCACAGTTCCTTGTCCCACTTGGTCCCAAAGATTCTGAAACTCAGGCTCCCCAAACATGTGGTTCCTTAGGTCAGGTGTCACCTGTATAATTCAGAATCTTCCATATTTAGCAGATGCTCAGACTTCTTTGGAAATGATAAAATATATTTCCTGTCTAGAGTATTTTTCTCTAAGCTCCTGGGAATTTTGTTCAGAGTCCAATATTTGGGAACTTGTAGTAGAATTGATTGTAGTTTAAAGACTATGTAGCATTTCTGTTTCAATTGGGATTGATCCTTTTCTCTACCCTTGGCACATGTAGCTAATGTAACATAAAATATCACTGCTAATTTTGGAAATGGATGTTTGTGTCACAGTTAATTTATATTTCACAGTTTCAGTTAATTATATATTTCAGTTGCTTTTAGACAGGACTTATGGTAGCTTGGCATAAAAGCACATACTATATACAGAAGTTAAGTTAAAAATGAGATAAACAGATAAAAACGAAAAAAGCGTGAAGGATGGTCGTGGTGGCATACACTTGCAGTCCCAACAGAAGAAGGGGAAGGCAGGAAGACTGTGAGTTTGAGGACAGCTATGAGACCCTGTCCCAAAAAACAAAACAAAGCAAAACAGAACCAACCACCACCACCAGAACAACAAAAATGAAGGAAGTGCTTGGGCCCGGGCTGGCTGAAGACCTTGTCAGTTTCTTGAGGTGTGATAGCTTTCCTTCTCCATCGCAAGTGTCATCATAACCCAAGCTCCTGTAGCAAAACCAGGTTAACAAGAGCAAAGCACAGTGATGAGTGAATCAAAGTCTTATGTGCACAGAGCTTCAGTGATGACCCGGAATCTAGGGAGAGTGATCGTAGTGCTCAGGTGTGGAGGGACAGCTGTGTCAGATGACACCAGTGGGGTGTGATCCAGGAGGATGGTCAGAGTGGGGAAGCCCAGCAGGGCCTGTCTGTCCAGATTCTTGGCCTTTTTTCCTCTAAGTATGCAGCAAGACACTACTGAAACCAAGAGGAAAGAAATGAATTACGGCTGGTGGCTCACATCAGTAATCCCAGCACTCACGAGGCAAGGGAAGAAGATCGCCATGAATTCTAGGCCAGCCTAGGCTACACTGAGAGTCTGTCTCAAAAACAAATACATTAAAATTTTTTTAAAAAGGAGGAAAAAGAAAAAAAGAGCGAATTTTCTAGCTCTTAAGGCTGGCTTGGGATGGAGCATTTTCCAGTTTCCATGCCCACCTTGGTGAAGAACGTACCGAATTCTCTGAATTACTTTGGAGGAGGGTAGAAAGCTGGCAGGTAGAATCAGGAGAGAGGGAGAGAGGCCTTTATTTCAGAGGCCTTTCAGCCTTTAACTTGAAGTATTCAGCGTGCCAAAGTGCCATATATTTTGGCAGTCTCTTTTCTGGGTCCCAGTCAGATGCAGTAATATAAAAGTAAAGACCAGAGTCACACTTGGTCCAGACAGTACGATAGGCTGGCGCTCCCTTATCCTTTGTCACCATGAGTGCATATTGTTGATTGGTATGGAACACAAGCAAGAAGGGGAGTGTAGGATATGAGCCCATTTGCCATCTCTGCAAATATAATCCAGCGTACCCTAACAGGGCACTGATGACGCCATACCACTTAGCATTCCTTCCATCTTCTCTTCTTTATTGTCTTAGCTTCAAACCCAAACAGCAATGCACTCTGGCTGATGGAAAGAGCATTCAGACCTTCTTGGACAGGACCTACAGCTTCTTTTAGAGAAGGGATTCCAGAAATCTGTAGTAGTGTTTTTAAGTGTGCAAAAGTAATCTTTTATTTTTTATTTATTTATTTTTAAGATTTACTCTCTGGCCAGGCGTAGTGGCTTTAATCCTAGCACTCAGGAGGCAGAGGCAGGTGGATCTTTGTTAGTTCTAAGCCAGCCAGGTTTACATAGTTCCAGAACAGCCAGAGCTACAGAGGGAGACCCTGTTTTGGGGGGAGGGGGGAGGAAACCCAAAAAACCCCAAAAGGATTTACTTTCATTCATGTGCACAGTGCGTATGCACGCCATGAATGTCAGGTACCTGAAGAGGCCAGCAGATCTCCTGGAGGAGAGTTGTAGGAGATTGTGAGTTGTCTGACATGAGGGATAGGAACTGAACTCAGGTTCTCTGGAAGAGTGGTAAGCTCTTTTAACCACTGGGCCGTCTCTCCAGCCCTTGTTTGTTTTTGATACAGCTTTTATAACAACAGCACAAGTTGGCTCAGACTCCTGACCCTACTGTTTCCATTTTCCTAGTGCTGGATAACAGCGTGAGCCACCATGCCTGACGGGTCTTTATCTTTTCTTCCTGGGCTTTATTCCTCATGGATTGGAGCAACATCCATAAGGGCTGTATCAGTTTGTTTTAAACTGAAGTCCTATAATTATCAAATTGTGCATGTTTAGCCCTGGCTTGGGAAACGATGGTGGAGACATTGCCTGGTACTCTTGCTGAGACCAAGGGACAGCTCTGCACAGCCTGTTCAGCTCCTTAAACAAGTGGAGAAACCTGGGCTGCTTTTGATTTTTTTTTTTTTAATCTATTTCCTAATTTATAAATGAGGAAAAAAAACTATCTTGCAGAATCAAGTACATTGAGATGAACTAAATAGAGATCAGTGTACAGAAAGGGATCCAAAATATTATCTAGAACTAATAAAAACAATGGCTTACTCCTTTGCACCTTTTCCTGCTAGCTTGAAATCTTTGTTAGAAGGAAGTTCAGTCAAGATAACTCTGTATTTAAGAACAACCACCATGAAGAAAGAGGAGATAAAGCCTTGGTTTGCACTTAGGACAATTTGATTTGCATTTTCCTGCAGTCAGAGTTGGCAGGGTTAATGTGCGCCAGCTGAGAAGCCCTGCTGTTACCTTCTGGCAACCCATATGCAGATGCTGCTGTATTAATTACCGAAGAAAACCCGATTAACTCAGAAGTCCTTTAACTGTGAGGCAGCTGCTGCAGCTCAGAAGCAGGCTTCCTATCTCCAGTGTCAGACACAGCTTTTTAATCTCTTCTTTAAAGCATTTGAAGAGGCATTGTAGTTCCTTAGAGCCCCTGGCTAGTCCAGTCACCTCAGATCTGTACTTAATAGTAGTTCAGGAGAAGCTTGCATAGTTAAATTCATGTACAATTTAAAAATAAAAACAGCCAGGCATGGTGACACAGGCCTTTAGGAATCAAAGGCAGGTGGATCTTTGTACAAAGCCAGCCTCATCTACTTAGTGCCCAGGCTAGCCAGGGCTACATAGTAAAACCCTGTCTCAGAAAAGCATCAACAACCAGATCAGTTAAAACTAGAATTTAGAACTGGAAAGAGTGTTAAAGATGCTCTCTCAGTTCATACATAGATGAGCAGCGTAAGGGTCAGAAAACCACCCAGGCTGTCCCATTGCCACACTGCTGCTGTCTGTCTGTCACAGAGGTGCCCAGAGTAGGAAGATCGACCCATCTGCATTCAGATTTATTTCTCTCGTGCACTTATTCTGATCTTACAGACATGTTGGAGATCAGTCAGGAAGGCTGAAGTTCATGAGACAAGCAGAGAGCTTAGGTAGTGGTGTGTTGAAAACAGGCGACAGCAGTGCCCGCGATGAAGGCCTTTCCAGCTCAGTAGCTTGCACATGGGACCCTGGCAGAGTGCCTAGAAACGGGAAGCAGAACTGGGCTCAACCTCAGCTCTTGCCATTGCACTAGATTTGGCTGCTTTGACTGTAGCAGTTCATTTCTGCAGATTGCTTTTGTAGGAGAGATGAAGCAGGGGAAGGTGGTGATTTGGGTCAGATGAATAATGGGGTGTGTCTCTTTGGTTTTGGCTGACGCAGCGTGCTTTATTGGCTTTACTGTTGCTGATGGTACTTTGTGTCAGAGGTGTTGTCCTGAAAGAGGCTCAGTTGGTTTTCCTCTTTATCACCACTCTGCTAGAGGGAGCAGCGGTGGCAGAACTCACTTAGCTGTTGGTTTGTTTTACTTATTAAATTGCTTTTGTGACAGGAATGTCAAGGTCGTCAGTGGGAATGGACAGGTAGTCATCTAGGTGATAATCTGAGGAAGGCTAGGAAAGAAGAAAACAGGGGCATGTAGATG
>JAMJFZ010001789.1:3340000-3440000 GCA_026225945.1 Cricetomys ansorgei
CCAGTGGTTTTGATATGGAGCCGGGAACAGTTAGTCTCCAGGGATTCTAAGTTCAGCTTCCTATGATGCTGAGCCTACTGTGGCTTTGTGGCCTCTGTGGATTTGGCTGCCACTCCTTCACCGCAGGCTTTCATCTGTTGGATAATCAGAGATGGTGAGCTCACTGCTAGGACAGGACACAGCTACCTAAAGCATGCTCATGCCTGTGAAAAAGCTATTTTGTTCAGCTCCAGTTATATTTAGGATCAATGAGTTCATGCTTCTATTTGATTTGGAGAGGGGCTAGCAAAGAAAGGAAACATTTAGCTAAAGGAAACCAAAATTGAATTAGGGGAAATGGATGTCCCTTTGAGCTGTCAAACTATCAAAGCAGAATTTCTCCCTGCCCTTGGATACAATGGCCATTCTTCTAATATGTTAAAGTCCTCATAACCTCGCCATTTTCAGCATATTCCAAAATAGGACAACGTGTATCAACTCACACTGCATGATATTCAAAACTCGTTAGTTTTGAATCTCTGAGACTCCTGGTTTGTACTTCAATAAGAGGAACACTATTAAGCCATTAGTATTTGAGACCTTATCTAGTGTTCAAACATAGCATTTTTCCCAGCTGGCAGCACATTTCATAATTCTTCATGCAAAGTATTTTATATGCAAAAGTATTTTCCTCCTTACCCCCCCACCCACTTTCTAGCATCTGCATCTCCCCACCTCCTTTTAAAATTTCTTCTTACGGAGAACTGTTGTCTGCTTTACACTTACACAATCTGACGGTAGTGGTGTGTGTGTGTTCGCGTGTGTATGTGTGTGTGTATGTGTGTGTGTGTGTGCGTGTGTGTATGTGTGTGTACGTGCGTGTGTGTGTATGTGTGTGTACGTGCGTGTGTGTGTGTACGTGCGTGTGTGTGTGTATGTGTGTACGTGTGTGTGTGTGTGTATGTGTGTGCGTGTGTGTGTGTGTGTCTCTTTTGTAAAGATTCAGTTTGCTCAACCTTAAAGAATTCCTGCAGCTTCAGCAGTGCTTCCTTTACTGTGGTCATTGCATAATTTCAGTTACTCTGAAGTTGTTCTTCCTCTTTCTTTTCTTTTCCCCTCTTCCTTACCTGCTTCCCCTCTCTGTCGTCGTCATCATTAGATCTTGTTATTTATTTTACATGAGCTGGCCTTGAACTTACAATTCTTCTGCCCCAGCCTCCCACATGGGGTTTTAGATGTGAGCCAGCACACCCAGCTGTGCTGCTCTGCCCTCATCAGCAGCCTGGTTCGTCCCAGCAGCTACTTCCTGCCCTGTGGGAAATGTACATGCCACCTGGCAACTAACTGCCGCATAGTTGGCACGGGTGTTGACTCATCATGATGTCTGGTAAGATATTTCATGGAACCGAGGAAGACTAGTATTTCCAAACAGGTCTTCCTTACTTACTTACTTTGCAAGTACTTGGAACTAACCAGTTACAGTGTTAAAGTTTTCTCTTCATAACCCTCAACGACTAGCCATCACTGGGAACAATCTGTTTTTAATACATATACTGATTTTTAATTATATTTTAGCAGCTAATGCTTTCAAAATCCAGTCACCACAAAGCATCATAAGAGAACAAAAAATTTACACAGAAATTTAACCCTGAAATTTCCTAAGATTGTTGCTAGGAGACTAGTTTCCCTGAAGTTGTAGCACTTATTAGCATTTATTCTGATGCCTAATAAAACAGATATTGTATGCTCCCTTTAGTTAGATGCTGCATTGTCTGTACAATGTAGTAGTTAGATGAAAAGGTAAGAGCTGACGAGTAAGAAGTAGAAAAGAATGCCAGGCAGTGGTGGTGCATGCCTTTAATTCCAGCACTCAGGAGGCAGAGGCAGGCAGATCTCTGTGAGTTCGAGGCCAGCCTGGTCTACAGAGTGAGTTCCAGGACAGCCAGGGTTACAACAGAGAAACCCTGTCTCAAAAACAAAACAAAACAAAACAAAAAACAAACAAACAACAACAACAAAAAGAAGTAGAAAAGAAGCCTATAGGGAGACGCTGTTAGGAAGGAGCGCATGGAAATGGGTCCAGATAGTCATTCCAAGAGAAAAGAAATAAGGGTGTGTCAGAGTATCCAAAGCAAGAAGTAAGGAGAGAGAACTCAAGTAAAGAAAGAATTGTTTTATGGGGCAAGAAAAGGGAAGCTGAGATGATGTGTCAGATAGGATATAGGAAGTTCAGGCCAACACTGAATCATAAATACTTTGGAGGCAGTAAGCTTGTGTTCTTTGAACCTAACGATCTTACCTTCCCCTAGCACACACCACTATATAGTGAAGTGCAGCCATCCTGCTTACGCTGTTTGCCAGAGAATATCAGGAATACCGCTATAGGTTAATAGGCATATTAAGTAGATGTGTGGTGTAAAGGGGAATGTTTTCTGTGGTACTGGGATTGAACGCAGGACTTTGTGCATACCAAGCACAAGTTCTGTCACTGAATTAAAACTCTAGCCAGGATTTTTGGTTTTTTAAATTCTTATCCAGGACTGGGGATACAACTCATTTGGTAGATGTCCTGGCAAGTTTAATGTCAACTTGGCACAATTAGAGCCATCAGAGAGGAGGGAGCCTCAATTGACAAAACGCCTCCATAAGATAGAGCTCTAGGTAAGCAGGTGGGGATTTTTAAAAAATTAGTGATTGATGGTGGAGGGCTCAACCCATTTGTGAGTGGGCTGGTGGTCCTGGGTTTTGTAAGAAAGCAGGCTGAGCAAGCCTTGTGGAGCAAGCCGGTAAGCAGTACTCATCCGTGGTCTCTGCAGCAGCTCCTGTCTCCAGGTTCCTGCCCTGTTTGGAGTTCCTGTCCTGACTTCCTTCAGTGGTGAACGGTGTTACAGAAGCTTGAGCCAAATAAACCCTCTCCTCCCCGACTTGTTTTGGTCACAGCGTTCTACCGCAGCGATAGTAGCCCTGACTACGGCAGTAGAGCACGATGTAGCATGCTCAAAGCCCTGGGTTCCACCTCAGCACAGTATAAACGAGGCCTGGTGGTATATACCTGTAGCACTCAGGATGTAGAGGCAGGAGGATCAGAAGTTCACGGCCATCTTTGGCTAATAGAGACTTTGAGGCCACCTGGGATATATGAAATCCTGCCTCAAGAAAGAATCCTAAAATTTTTATTTGTACCATAGTGGCCTTGCTATCTCTTAAAAGAACACTCAATACTGAAGTGTCTTCATTTGCCTTTGCTCTTCTGTGACAGCTCTTAGGGGTTACCTGACAGTTTAAAGACTTAATCTTCCTCTCATCCCTCCCTTTGCTACCAATACCCTGCACCACACTCTCTGTTTATGTTTTTTGTTTTCTCCTTTCAAAGTCTTAGTTATGTCTCCCTCTGAGGAAAGGGTAGTGTAGGGAGAGAGTCTTCTGTTCAGTCTCAGGAGACTGAAAGCATTGCCTGTAGGAAGAAACTTGATTGTTAAGCTTCTTAAAAATATTTTCTCTATGATTCTTTTGTGATATCTCAGTCATTCTTGGAGGGTGCTATCTTGTTTCATAATGGAGTCTTTTTTATTTTTATTTTTCTTTTTTTCTGTTTTTTTCAAGACAGGGTTTCTCTGTTGAAACTCTGGCTGTTGTGGAACTCACTCTGTAGACTGAGCTGGCCTTGAACTCACAGAGATCCGCCTGCCTCTGCCTCCTGAGTGCTGGGATTAAAGGCATGCGCCACCACTGCCAGGCATAAATCAGTGTTCTTAAAAAGAGTTCCTTGGGCTGGAGAGGTGGCTTAGTTAAGAGTGCATACTGTTCTTGAAAAGGACCTGAATTCAGTTCCTAGCTCTGTTGTGCAGCTCACAGCTGCCTGTGACTCCAGCCCCAGGGCCTGACACCCTCTTCTGGTCTCTGCACCGCACTCAGTGTACATACTCAAGTCATGTGCGCACACATGTGCACACGCGCATGCACACACATTTAATATTTTCTTTTGAAAAGAAAGAACAGAATTCTTATTTTCTCAGTCATTTGTCTCTCCCGATAATCAGCCAAATATGAACATTTCCTTTTTATCAAACTGAAGTCCTTATGCCAGATAACTTCTAGTTTCTAGTTATCCAGCCTTACTAGAGATGAAATCCTTCATTCATTGCAACTTGATTTTATAATAAAATGAAAGGAGAAAGTTGTTTAAGAAGGTAAATGGTACAGGAAGGTATGAGAATTTAATTCAGATCTGTCTTTTTCTTTTCTATACGTGTAAGTGATAGGGTGCAGCTTCAGATTCCTATTGAGAGGGGCTTCTGTCCATTCTCTGTGCTTCTGGGACAAAGCTCTGGGGTGGCCTCACATTGACCCCCGTTTCTTAGGAGGCATCTCATGGCCTAGAAACCTACTTACTCGAAACTCTCCCTTGGAGAGTATTTGTACCAACTAGAGTCAATATGTTTTCTACACTATGACAAGAGTAGAGCAGTACTTTATTTAATTTGTAATTAATATTTAAAAGTGAGGGTCAGGTGACAAGGCTCAGCAGGTAAAAGTGCTGGCTGAGCAAGCCCGAAAACCTGAGTTTGCTCCCCAGCACGCGTGGTGGAAGGAGAGAACGTGCTCCCCAGCACGCGTGGTGGAAGGAGAAATCGTGCTCCCCAGCACGCGTGGTGGAAGGAGAGAATGATTTCCTCAAGTTTTCCTCTGACCTCCACATACGTGCTGTGGCACACGGTCACCTGCACTCTTTCATACGCACGCCATACGAACCATAGTAATAATAAAGCAGAAGTGAATTCAGAGTCGACCCCGTAAAACACCAACTAAGACAACTTTTCACGTGCTGATGAGAGGCCCAGGAGGAAAGCTTGAGGTAAAGATGGGTAGGGCTCTCAGCAACAGAGAGATCTCAGAGATACACAGCAGACACTGTGGACCTCTGCAGCCCTTCTCCAAGCCTCTGAATAAAGTGTTTTCATTAAAAAAGAAAGAAAGGTAAGGCAGAAGCTGCACTGTGTAAGTGGCTCTGTGAGAGCAAGACTGTTACTAGATTAGTGAATGCTGTTTTCCGTGTGGTTTTGTGAATCCACGGCTTTCTACGGGTGTGGAGAAAGCCGAGACATTTGCCAGCTCCCAGCTTCAGCTTTAACACACAACTGTTTGCTGGGGTGTTTTTTTTTTGTTTGTTTGTTTGTTTTTTGTTTTTTTTTCTTCCCAAGATGGGGTTTCTCTGTTGTAACTCTGGCTGTCCTGGAACTCACTCTGTAGACCAGGCTGGCCACGAACTCACAGAGATCCGCCTGCCTCTGCCTCCCGAGTGCTGGGGTTGATGGCGTGTGCCATTACCACTGGGCTGGACTTGGCCGTTTTGGCTAATGGTTTTGTTACGCACAAAGTGGTCCTTTGAGGAAAACCTGAAAATTTATTTTAGAATATTTAAGCAAATCAAATTCTTCTGAAAAAAATTAAATTGATGAGATATATGTTTTCTCTATTGTTTGGCAGTTTCATAATGTAAACAATGTGTCTTCATCGTCTCTATCCTTAACTCTCCCCTCTCACTCTTAGGCACCTCGTGTGTCCCCACTACCACTTCATGCCCCTCCCCGCTTTGTAACCCACTTGGTTTGGTTACTGCTGTCTGTTGGAATGCTGACTGATCTTGCTGACTTGACCTCGTGCAGGTGATGAAGTGCAGTGAGTTCGTGAGTGCAGCAGCCATGCCATGTCCGGAACAGTATTTCACAGCACCCTCTGCCCCCCTCCACAATGTCTCCTGAGCCTCAATGTATGCGGGGTTTATAGAGGCATCCCACTTAGCCCAGCCATACATTCTCAGCATTTACCAGCTAGGATTGTCTTAGTTAATTTCTGACCGTCACAGAGAGCAGCTTGTCTGGCAGAGGTTGAGGTCAGCAGCTCGGCGACACAGTGGTTTACAAGGCAGCCTCGGTCGTTCCCTGCTGGGGCCTGTGCCCTCCCAGCCTTGGGCTTTTGATCTGGTTTCCAGTACCAGCTATGAGTTCCCGCAAGTGAAAAATTTGTAAATAGTTCTTTGATTTTGAATATTTTACTTTCTTCCTATAAAAAAATTGACCGATTTATATCTTCTTACAATACACCTGGGGGGCTGGAGTGTAGCTCAGTTGGTAGACTGCTTGCCTACCACATGGGAAGCCTTGGTTCAGTCTTCAGTACTGCGTAAGGAAAGCATGCCAGTGCATGCCTGTAATGTAGCACTCAAGAGTGGAGGCAGGGGGATCAGGACTTCAAGGTCATTCTTGACTACATAGCAAGTGGAGGCCAAACTGGGATACATGAGACCTTGTATCAAAATACAGACAGACAGACAGAGATAGACTGAGACAGACAGACAGAAAGACAAAGGGGGGGGTGTATACTTAGAGGAGTTGTGGTTTAAAATAATTAATTGCAATTTATCTAGTGCATGAACCAGGGAGATGGCTCAGTGGGTGAAAGCAAACCTAAACTCAATTCTGGAGCCCATATGACACAAGCCAGATGTGAGCGTTTGTAACTCCGGCAATCCTAGAGAGAGATGGGAGAGAGACAGGAGAGCTGAGTGGTCAGCTAGCCTGGAGTATGCAGCACAGAAGCAGCAACTGGAGATCTTGCCTCCAGATAATGAGAAAGGAAGGAACCAACTCCCGAAAGGTCCTCTGGCTCCATCATACAAACACTGGCCTCTCCCCGCTCCCCCTTAGGATTCTTTTCCATCTTTTTCTCGCCATTACATGCGATTTTGCTGTTGGTGTTTATGCAATTGTGTATTCCGATCTAAACCTTGAAATTTCTTACAAACCAGCTCTTTGAAAATGTTTCCCCGAAGTAACATCTCACATTCCAGCGTGTGTAAGTCAGGGTAGTAAAAGGTTGTCTTGTTTTGGACAACAAGATGAGAGCCAGGCATGTTTTCTAACTAGAACACAATCTCTGCAATTGGGGGCAGATGAAACAGCGGCGTCCTCTTGGCTTGGGTTTGGGTAAGGAGTGGATGGATTTTTGTAGTTTGCTTAAATTACAAATGAGGAGATGCTAAAAGGCTCTGAGGTCTTTTGGAGCTCAAGTGACTAAACTACGTGAGTATTGTGTAGCTCACCTGAAAATAAAGTTTAGTTCTTTGTTGGCAAAAAAATGAGACTTTGTGCTTTGCAGAGAATGGAAAAGATGAAGAACAAAACAAAAACATAGTACAAACACGTGTCAGCGTCGGAAGAAGACAGGTACTAGATAGATAAATAGGCTGTCTTTCCTGGGTATTTTAAATCTAGAGAAGGCTATCAAAGAGGGGGAAAAAATCTTTGGATTTCATTTTTAAGTAGATGGCTCAGTGCGACAACCTGAGTAAAACGAACAACTCCTGCCAGGTGTCCTCTGATTCCACACCCGCACGTGTGTGCGGGCTCACACACACACAAATGTAAAAAGAAGAAAGTTGCTTCCAGCCCAGAATGTAGTATGTGCCCGTAACATGGGAGGGAGAAGGACCATCAGGAGTTCAAGGCTAGTTGGCTACATGAGGGAGACCCTGTTTCAAAAAACAAAATCAAACAAAACAAACAGAAACGCTTGGATTTCAAATAAATGTTCAGTCTGGCAATTGCTAAGGACTTAAACTTAGCAGATGTAGGATGAATTCTTTTAGAACTTTGTAAGGTATTCTGTAAGAAGGGCGGGTTTTGAGTTTGCAGACCTCTGAAGGCAGCAGGAGTTGCAAACCTATGTTAGTGATAATTGGCCAGAGTTCCCACTCACACCTTTCTTACAGTTTCAGAGAGATGAGGAGCAACTGTGCACTGGATAGGAGTATATCCTCCTCATCAGAGAGACAAAAGCAACAGCAGAAACTACAGGAAAATCACCTGTGGCAGATTTATTTCAAAACCAAAGGGCAATCTGGAAACTTCCCTTACAAACTTGGGGATATCAGTTAAGATGAAGTTTTGTATAACATGCCATCACAAACACAAATGCTTAGACAAGGCTAATTTTTTCCTCTCATGTGAAAGAAATTTTCAGTAATGCAGTTGAGAGCCAGACTTCCTTTTTTTAATTTTTTTTACTGCTTCGTTATTCTTTTGTTTTTTGAGATGGAGTCTCGATATAGCCCCTGCTGTGAATCCCTCTATAGATCAGGCTGGCCTCAAACTCAGAGATCCGCCTGCCTCTGCCTCCCAAGTGCTGGGCCTAAAGGCGTGCCCTGCCATGCTCAGCTCTCATTATGCTTAGCACTGGCTTCTGCCTGCAAGTTTGCCTGGGACGGCTACTGCTGCTCTAGTGATCACATCTGCATGCAGAAGGAAGATGGGCAAGGCCAAAGAGCATGCTTCCTGCTAGAATCAATCAGTTCCATCTCTTGTTTTCTCTTGCCTCATCCCACCTTCCCCAAAATATAAAGGCTAAATATTGGCTTGGCGAGCCTTACTATCTGCCATACAACGTGATCAGATTTGTGTGTATGTATGTGTGTGCATGTAGGAGGCATACATGTGAATGTGCAAATTCACACGCTTGCAGAAACCAGAGTAGGATTTTTCACCTTTACCTTATTACCTCGAGAGAGAGGGTTTCTCACAGAACTTGAAGTTCGCCCAGCCAGGGAGATCTTGTGCTATGCCTGTCTGCCCTTGAAGTGTTTTGGTGATGAGCGTGCATAGCCATTCCTGGGTTTTTATGTAGATGCTGGGGATTGGAATTCCGGCCCTTATGCTCGTACAGCCAGTGCTCCTACACAGTCGGCCGCCTCCCCAGCCCCAAGTGACCATATTCGTAATGGTACTATCACAACTTAACTTGACTGAGCCTTTGAGATATCTGCAGAATCTTGGAATAGGGTAGAAATGTTTGGTGACCTTGGCCATTAGTTTGCAGAATGATTTCTTAGTTCCATAACTGACTATATGGAGGACTTATGTGTTAGGCACTGGAATTCTAATAGTGAGTAAGTACATCTTACAGAGTCAGTAAGGTCTCTGCCTTCAAAGGTTTTTTAAATAGGCTAACAGGAAACAAAATCTCTTCCCTTTTCTTCCTTTCCTTTCCCTTTCTACTTCTTCCCTCTCGTCTCATCTTTTTTCTTTTTTACTTCTCTTTCCTTTCTTATTTCTTCCCTTTCCCTTTTGAGACAGGGTCTCCCTAGGTTCTGGTCCAGGTTGGCCTGGAACTCACTGTGTTCCTGGCTGGCCTAAAACTTTGATCTCTCCCCCTCCTCCAGCTCAAAGTGCTGGCACTACAGGCATGTACCACCACACATGTTGGACAAGATGGATTTTAAATAAGTAAATTGTGAATGTGTTGAACATGGATAAGGACAAATAGTGCCAGGGATTCTGTGACGGGATAGGCTGTCAGGGTATGACATGCTTTTCACAGGAAAGTTAAAGGAGCCTGGGAGTGAGCCAGGCTGGCAGGTGGGGATGGAGGTGTGAGAAGGAGGCAGGAGGAGGAATCTCAGATTACTTCCTGACTGATAGCTACTCTAAGAATTCATTTTCTTCTGCTGTTTATCTCCTTTTCATGGGGAGTCAGCAGGAATTTAAAACATCAAAGGAAGGCAGGGACTGTTCTTTTCATCTGAAACGGCTAAAGGGACTGCCATCTTTCTGCTTAGTTTTTCCATCTAGATGGATGCTTGCCTTTGTAGGCTGCAGAAGGGGGTATTAGGAACCGAGGAGGGAGGCGGATATGCGACTGGGGTACACGGAAGTCTAGTTGCTCCGTTATGCATCTACATTTTGGTCTCATTGTAGGTGAGACTTGAGGGAGGCAAGGATTGGTTCTGACCTGGAAGTGCTGATCTGACCCCTTCTCCTTCCAGGAAGTGGATATTGTGGTGGCACCGTGCCACAGCCACCGGCCTGCGGTAGATGTTCTGGGTGACTTGGCGAATGATTTCTTGCCTGTGATAACCTATGCGATTCACAAGGATGAACTTTCTGAGAGAGATGAGCAAGAGCTTCAGGAAATTAGAAAGTATTTCTCCTTTCCCGTGTTCTTTTTCAAAGCGCCCAAGCTGGAGATAATCAACTCCTCCAGTGTGAGACCAGAGAGTGAAAGATCATCACTATATCGACAGCTAATGGACCTGGGCTATCTGAGCGGCAGTCACAGGAACTGTGTAGCCCCTGACCAGGACAGCAAAGCTCCCAGCATGTTGGTGGAACAGAGTGAGAAGCTGAGACAATTGAGCACATTTTCTCATCAGCTGCTACAGACCCGCCTTGTCGATGCAGCCAAGGCCCTGAGTGTGGTGCACAGCCACTGCCTTGACATCTTTATTAACCAAGCTTTTGACATGCAGCGGGACCTGCAGATCACCCCCAAACGTCTAGAATATACTAGAAAAAAGGAGAATGAATTGTATGAATCACTGATGAATATTGCCAACCGGAAGCAAGAGGAAATGAAGGATATGATTGTTGAGACACTTAGCACCATGAAAGAGGAGCTTCTGGAAGACGCTGCCAACATGGAGTTTAAAGGTAAGTTCTAGAGAGCTTAGTGGAGTGCTGGGACTGCAGAAGCCTCTGATTGTTTGGGCTAAAGTTGAATACACTAATTCTTAAGGTCCAGCAGGAGGGCACCTGAAATCATTTAGATGAGGTGGTCTCTTTTGCTTTCCTAGATCTTAAGATTTACTTTCATTCCTTCCTGGACCATTGGTTGGCTTTCCGTAAACTCACCCTTACGGCGCTCTGATCTCCGCTTTCCGCCTGTATTCCGTGTTCCTGAGCAGAGCTGCTTGAAGAATTTTACTACGTTCTACTTTTACCTTTGCTCTCCAGTGTGTGGCTTTCTGCCCCTTGGTCTTATTTTATTTTCAGGCTTCTCGTGAAACCCGACTCGGGAAAATTTCCCAAAGCTTGTTTAGCTTTTCTGGCAGTCTCACTCATCACAAATGACTATTAGCAAAACTGGGGGAAGCCGTCAGTCAGGGCTTCTGGTGCCTGGAGTCTCCATGCTGCTGACTTTATCCTGACAACTGTTTGGATTTCCATGCATGAACCTTGCCTTTACCTCACAGAAATTAAAATTAAAATGTTTTCAAGTTACTCTTTAGATTTTCAATCATGGGTACATATGCACATCATCTTGGGGTACTCAAAACTACGAAAGACCACGTCGGGCTTTGTCAGAACTGTTTTTTTTAAAACCTTTACTAGATTGACTTTGCTTATTTCTGTTGTGTAGATGAGAGAACAAAAAGGATTAAGCAATTTTCCCAAGGTCTATAACTAGTAAATAGTAGAGGCAGGATATGACCTGAAACAGTCAATTCTTGAGCGCATATATATGTATACATACACATATGTGCATATGTGTATATACATGTGTGTTTATACATACATATACACACATACATACATGCACAAACATACATACATGTATGTGTGTATTTGTTTGTTTGTTAACGTGGTCTCACTGTGTAGCCCTGGATGTCCTAGAACTCACTATGTAGACCAGGCTGGCCTCCAACTCAGAAAGATCCACGTGCCGTAGCTTCCTGAGTGCTGAGATTTAAGGGATGCACCACCATACCCAGCCCTCGAGCCCATATCTTATAGTTCAGTGCTTTACTGCTTTTTAATCTGCTCTAAGTTACTGACGCCCCCTTTTCCTGGCACCCAGCCCCAAAGCCTCAGCATAGCCTTTACTGTCTTCTCTCTTGGATTTTCTTGCCTAGCCAGTTGCCAAATACCCATGAGTCCTCTGCAATTTTATATGTACCCCTGCTTTTCTTTTCTATATATTGTTTGAGAAAGGATTTCATTGTACAATCCCGGCTGGCTTTGAACTCACAATCCTCCTGTCTCAGCTTCTGTAAGCATTGGGATATAAGCCTTCGAAACACCCTTGGCTCTGTTAAGTCTTCTTTAGTGTATCTGAAGTACTTTTGCCTAATCAGTCTCCCTGATTTGTTTCTTTACTTTCTCTGCTTCATCATTATTAGCCTCCTGTTCCTACAGACCAGTACCGAGTGCCCCAGTCTAGCACAGAGAGCTTCCAAAGCCTTTATCAACCCTTCCAACCGGACTTCCCGTCCTTTACCGTCCTGTAGTTTTAACTGGAGTGGTCTTACCTGCCTGCTGTCCTCCGCACATCTTTTACCTTCCTGTGCATGTGTCCTGGCTCAAATCTGAAATAGCTTTTATTTTTCTGTGATTTTTTCCCAAATCCTACCTACCGTCCATATGCCACTTTTCGTGAAGCCATTAGTTCTGCCATCCACCGTCAGTTGTTCTCACTTACATCCGCACACATTTCACCTGTCACTTCCGGCATCTTTTACTTTCTTCTATTGTACACGACTTCATTCTAAAATGCCAGAGTTAAAGGATATGATCTTGCGGTTATTCATAATCTTATACCTTGCATCAAAAAACAAAGAATCTCCTTCCTTCTTGCCTCCCTGCTCCTCCTCCTTCCTCTCTTCTTTCCTTTCTCAGTGAATAACCTCTAGTGGCTGAGAAACGTTCATTTCAGTGGAACTTCTAGAAAGTCCTCTGAAAGTCTCATGAAGCACCGTGGAGCCTCAGTGACGGTATCTTACACACATGACGACAGCAAGCCAGGGCAGCAAGGCCAGGTAGCCAGTGTAATGGTAGATTGCACTGTGACAGACATACTAAGGGTAGTGCCTTCCACAAAGTGTTTAGCTTAAGCAGACACAGGAGTAACTGGAACAAGTAATCAAATGTCTGACTGCTGACTACCTTGTAGGTTTGTGGATCTGTGTGAGTAGCTTAGCTAGCTACTCATTAGATGCAATATAATATGATTTTTGCCCTGTTCTGAGTCCGTTCTGTGTACTTTCAAAGCAGTAATAAATTGATTTAAGAGAGAACTTGCATATAATCTGTAGAACCAGATTTCCGTTTCTCTTTGTCTTTAAGTAAATGTCATGTACATATGCTGGGTATCAGGATGTACACACTTTAGAAAATATTTATGTTTTAATCTAGGTGTGGTGGCATATACCTGTACTCCCAGCTCTCAGGAGACAGAGGCAGGAGAATCGTAAGTTTGAGGTCAGCCTGGGCTATATAGGGAGTTACATGTAAGAATTATTTTCTTATTTTATAGTAATGGGAACTGAGCGGTATTCCCCCTAATAAGATACATGCATATATATGATATTTAATTCAAACACATGAGGATGCCCTTTCCCAAACATCCAGTTCCTCTGCTTAGGTTATGTTGCAGTTCCCCTCCCCTTTTCTATTGTGTAGCTTAGAGGGCTTTCTACAGATGTGCATTGTCTGTCTTCTAATGGACACACCTGACGTCATTTTCAACCTATTGATAGATACTTAGGCACGTTTGTGGAGTTTTTTTTTTTCTGTTACAAATGACTGAATTGATACCATTGTATACAGAGTCTGATATTTGTGAGGAAAGAGTTCTAGAAAAGAATTTCCAGAAGCATAACTATTCATAGGGCATATATAGTTGTCATTGTTGGTTGGTTTAAAATTTTGATATCTGTACCTGCACAGGTGGTTATCAATGCTGGTCTGATTAATATGCCAGGCAGTGTGAAATTTAAAAAGATCCTAGATTTGGAACCAGTGAGGCTTGTGCTCAAATTCTAGCTGTATTGCTTCCTGACTGCACATCTTCTCCCTAGTGCCCACTTTGTCTTATCCCTGAGGTTGTTTCCTGACCTATAGAATATATCCATTAATACCCACCAGCTGTGTACTACGAAGATGAGGTTAGATTGCCCATATATAGTGCTCACTATTGTGCCTTTCAAGTAGTTTCTAATAGGTGAATGGTGTTCTTCCCCTCCTGTAACTGCAACTTAAAAGTAGTAAGATCAACACACTTGTTTTAGACATAACTGCTCATTTTCAGGATCTTATTTTACTTAAGTAGGTGAGTATTGCCTGGCTCTTGATCATACTAAGAATCATCATTTGACAACCGTATCTTTTCATAGCCACCATAATGGTAGTTCACTGGTGGTGACTGGGGAGATGCCCTATTTAGTGTGTGCACCCCTTTCCTTCACAGCTAACTAGTGTAGTCTCTGCCTCTGTAGATGTCATTGTCCCTGAGAATGGAGAACCAGTAGGCACCAGAGAGATCAAATGCTGCATCCGACAGATCCAGGAGCTCATCATCTCCAGGCTTAATCAGGCGGTGGCCAACAAGCTGATCAGCTCAGTGGATTACCTACGGGAAAGCTTCGTTGGGACCTTGGAACGTTGTCTGCAGAGCCTTGAAAAATCACAGGATGTGTCAGTTCATATTACCAGCAATTATCTCAAACAGGTGTGAAGAGAATGAGTGCTAAAAGGCTGTGTCACAGATAACGTCTGGAACAATTCACAAGCCCAGCCTCAGATTAGCCAGGGATTTCCCTCTGCAACAGTCTAGCTGAAATTTCCTTTTGTTTTCCTACTACATGACTACTGCCTCAGGGAGGTGCTGATGAGCTGTAAAATCACAGTTGATAAAAACGAATTGAAAGTAAAAGAATCTAATTAGGGGTGATGAACTTGAGTTGATGGCATATATATTGAGGGGTAAATTTGGGAACCTGCGGATTGGACTGCAGTTCTTTTGTTTGGGCAAGCAGAAGGTAGGAGCGGGGCACATATAGCCAAGACTGGCCTGGTCTTGAACTCCTGATTCTCTTGCCTCCACCTCCAAAGAGCTGGGATTACAGACATGTGTTGTGTCTGTCTAGGCTATGGTTTTGTTTGTTTTGTTTTGCTTTGCTTTTTTTTGTTTGTTTGTTTGAGACAGGGTCTGTCTCTATAGTGAACTGGCTGGGAACTTGCTATGTAGACCAGGCTGGCTTCAGAGAGACCTGCCTTCCTCTTCCTCCTAAGTGTAGGGATTGAAGGTGTGTAGCACCACACAGTTTGAACTTGTTCCTTAAGTTGTTCAGAAATGACCATCTGCATCTGCTCCTCCTCATGTTCTCTTTCAGATCTTAAATGCCGCGTATCATGTTGAAGTCACATTTCACTCGGGGTCCTCAGTTACAAGGATGCTTTGGGAACAGATCAAGCAGGTGAGTGTCCAGTTCACTTACCCTTAGTCCCTCCAACAGAACAGATTCTTAGAACGTGCTGTTAAAGTAGGGTGGCCATTCTTCTGATTGGCCTCTCTGAGAGAATTCTGATATATGCCTGTTCTCAATTAATGACTACCAATGTACCCTTTAACTCTTAGAAAGCTGTAGATTTACGTAACACTTGACAAAGCCACAAAATTCCACTTCACTAGTTTTTTATCTTTCCTTTATTCATCTTAAATGTTTTCCAAAACTAGGTAATGTTGGGGCTGAGGATATAGCTTGGTGGTGGATAGTTCGCCTATCATATGCAAGGCCATAGGTTTGATTTCCCAGTACCACAAAAGTACATAAGTAAACAAAAACCTAGACATCGAGTCAGTTATGGTGGCGCACACCTTTAATCCCAGAATTGAGGGAGTAGAGCAGGCTGACCTCTGTAAGTTCAAGGCCAGCCTGATCTACATAGTAAGTTCTAGGACAGCAAAACAAAACAAACACACACACACAAAACTAGGCATTGTTGCCAGGGGTCAAGAATGTGGTTCCTGCCCTGGATTTGGATCTTACATAGAATTATGACAGCTTCAGAAGGAGAGTCGTAAGTTGTTACCTGGCCCTGAATGTTAACATGCTGAGGGTTGTGAACATTTAGATTAGGCTTAGTTCTTTGGTGCCTTCTCTGGCTGAGCCCTGGTTTTGAGGTAGCTGGAGCTACAGACAACATTGGATTTCACTGGCTCCTATGTTAAGAGCTGCTCCTGATGAGAGAGAACCCAGAGAAGGAAGGGCATTGTTGGAGCTGCCTGGGCGTTCCTTCTCTTCCCTGTGGTGATCTTACTGTCCTCATCTTTGCAGATCATCCAGCGTATCACATGGGTGAGCCCACCTGCCATCACTCTAGAGTGGAAGAGGAAGGTGGCCCAGGAAGCCATCGAGAGCCTCAGTGCCTCCAAGTTGGCTAAGAGCATTTGTAGCCAGTTCCGCACTCGGCTCAATAGTTCTCATGATGCTTTTGCGGCCTCCTTGAGGCAGGTTGGTATGCAGACAGCGGACAAAAGCTGGAATAAGCAGAAAAGAGTCTCAGCTAGAGGGAAATAATTTGATCTATGCTGTCCTTATAGTTTTGAAAAATTAGTATATTTTTATTCTGTTAAAAAATAACATAATTAAAACAGAATAATAATAATAAGTGGATCTTTTTCTAACTCTAGGAAAGTTACAGGGAGCACAATTAATTCCTTCCCATATAACTGACTGAAGAAAGAGTATAGAGGAGTACACACTTTATATAAGTTTAGACAGAGGGCTGACTTTCTAACTTAATACCAACTCGCAATTATGTGTCCCCCTCTGTGTGTGTATGAAAGAGAGGAGAGAGAAGGGAGAGTGTGACTAGATGTGACCATGCATCTGAGAGGAAAGTGACTGTTGACAAATCACTGTCAGTATATTAGACATGTTATATACGCGTCACTCACTTCTCACAGTTGTAGGCGTTAGATACTATTATCCCTACGTAACAGGTGGGGAAGCAGAGATGAGGGATATGGGAAGTCTTATATTGTCTTTTTCTGTTTCTTCCTAGCTGGAAGCTGGCCACTCTGGCCGGCTAGAGAAAACTGAAGACCTGTGGCTAAAGGTTCGAAAAGATCATGCCCCCCGGCTGGCCCGCCTTTCACTAGAGAGCCGGTCTTTGCAGGACGTCTTGCTTCACCGTGAGTCCTTGTTTCTTTCCAACTAGATAGGATCCTCTGGGATTCTTCGCCTGGCCTCCGGGAGTCCCAGTGTCTCAGGCTATGACTACCTTGCAAAGTTACCTCAGCACTTAGTGATATTTTGGAATGCCTGTTTGGTTGTGCTGCCTGTGTTATATGAATAACATGATCAAAGTTTATCCAAGTCATAGAGCTCAGTTACTTTCTATTGCGTTAGAATAACACTTGAATTTCTTCCCATTGCATTATTGCATTACTACAACTTCTCACCTCTAGGCAGGGTTGCGCTATAAAGAGATTACCTGTAAGTTTCCATTCCTCCTGTCTTATTGCTGTCTTCATACCTTACAGGCAAACCTAAATTAGGACAGGAACTAGGCCGGGGCCAGTATGGTGTGGTGTACCTGTGTGACAACTGGGGGGGACACTTCCCTTGTGCCCTCAAGTCGGTTGTTCCTCCAGATGAGAAGCACTGGAATGATCTGGCCTTGGAGTTTCACTACATGAGGTAGGTCTTGGATTCATTAATGTATCTGGGGAAGACCCAGAGAAGCCGAAAGTTTGGGATAAGTTAGTACCAAGAAAAGCTACAGTATATCCCTGTCTCTCTCTACCTAGATTTCAAAGCATTATAGACTAGTGTTTGTAGGTCTAGGCCAGACATGCTGTCTTTGCTGAGTCCTTTCCCATCATGGTATCTGAGACTCTTCATTCTGTTATCTTTCTTAACATTAAGGTTTGTCAATATTGCTAGTCTATGTTTTTTGGACCTTGGTGGAGAAGCAATTCTCTTTCCCTTTGTCTGGACTTGGACTAGGCACGGTTGTGAGGTTCTTTCTACATCCTAGTATCTCATGCAGAATTAGAGCCCAAGTGTGGTGGCCCAAACCTCTCTCTTTCTCATAGGTCTCTGCCAAAGCACGAGCGATTAGTAGATCTCCACGGATCAGTCATTGACTACAACTACGGTGGCGGCTCCAGCATTGCTGTGCTGCTTATAATGGAGCGGCTGCACCGGGACCTCTACACAGGGCTGAAGGTGAGTGATGTAGCCAGGGACAAGACTCAGCTCGGAACCAGGCTCAGCTCCTTCTTCCTGGACTTCATCCTTTTCTGTTTATTCAGAAATTCTCACTTTCATAGAAATTGTTGGAGTAATCTAGCTTTACTGAAGTATTTCCAGAAAATGTCAAACATTTCTCAGAATCTATTTTTGTCCCAGTATATATCCATAATTCACTACTTTTTAAAAATCGTTTGTTTGAGACAAGATCTCACTATGTTACACTGGCTGGCCTCTAACTCACAGAGATCCATATGCCTCTGCCTCCAGAGTGCTAGGATTATAGGCATGCACCACCATTTTGATGTCCTCGGTGGCAGCCTCATCTGTTTCCTTAGAAGAGTAGAACAGTTTGTTATTCTTCTGGGTTAAGCCAGTTTTTGCTAAGTGAACAAGTATTTATTAGTGACTGTTTTGTGCAAGGCCTTATATTAAGCACCATTAGATAATAGCAAAATGTTTAATTTCCAAACACTTTAAAAGAGAATTGTAGTCCATGAATATTTTATGAGGATGGTGAGTATGAGTTTGATATGTGCACCTTGGTGTGTAGAACTCAGATACTTTGAAAGAAGAGCTACACCACGGGAAAGGAACAGCATGTCAGAGTACCTGAAGACTAGGCCTCTGGGCTTATTGGGGCAGCTAGTTCATTTTAGGAGTGGGAGCTAAAGTACAAAGAAATGTCACTAGCAAAATATACAGGACTCAAAATGTTAAGAATTTAAGCTAAGAGTTGGAGAAATGGCTCCATCTGTGAAGTTTGTGTCCTGAGCGCACAAGGACCTGGGGTCAGAACCCTTACGAAAAGCTGGGCATGAAGGTGCGTGCCTGTAACCTAGCATTGCCACGATGAGCTTCAGGTTCACTGAGAAACCCTCTTTGAAAAATACAGGTAGATGAGGACTGGAGAGGTGACTTAGCTGTTAAGAGCACTGGCTATTTTTACAGGGCACCTGAGTTCCATTCCCAGCACTCACGTGGCAGCTCACAACCATCTATAACTCCAGTTCCAGGGGCTCCAACACCCTCTTCTGGGCTCTACAGGCACTTGTACACGTGGTGTACAGACATAGATGCAGACAAAACACTCACATTCACAATATTAGGTAAATATAGATAAATATTAAAAAATAAAGACAGTATGTTCAAGGAGAGATCCCACACTCACAGAGGTATGCACACACATCCATAATACCACATGTACAACAGTTAAAAATTTAAAAAGAATTCAGATGTAGATATTGAAAGGCTATGCAATCTACACTTTCTAACAAAAGTTCCTATAAGGTCTAAAGGGACATCGCGTATATGGGGCTGGAGATGGAGCTTAGTGAGAGTACTTGCTTAGCTAGCATGTATGGTCTTGAGATCAGACCCCACCCCACCAGAAACAGAGAGAAGCAGAGCAAAAGATGTGGGTTGAGGGCATTCACAAAGTCACTTACAAGATCTTGTTACCTGACCTTGATCTTTAAAAATAAGTTGAGGTGTGCCTCTGAAGAATTTCATTCGAGTAAAGGTGAAACTCTTAGTTGAATGCTGACTCTCTGAAAGTCACCAATAGGGAATTAGGTTTCTCTCGCCTGTCCCCTACACTGGAGCTGAGGAGGAGAGAGAAGCGGACCTGAGTGTCTAGATTCCCCTGCATGAGCTTACATGGAGACTTCCAGAAGTAAGGTGGCGGTGACAACTTGGAAGTGCTTCCAGGAGTCACAAGAAATCGGTGAGATGAAGAAGAGACTCCAAGTAATTCCCCTATCTCCCCTGGAGCTTTTCTGAAAGTGGGCTTAGAAGACCACAATTGAGTGTCTGGAGGAAATTAATAGATTTTTCAGAATCCCAAAGACCCTAAGTTAAAGTAATCGGAGTGATTTTGGAATTTGGAACACATAAAATGAAGCCCGGGCTAACCAAGCCTACAAAAGCAGTGAAAGTAACTCTTCCATGAGACAGTGCCACAGTTGCTTCTGCTGGGATCTGGGTGTGGTCCTGCTGACCAACAGCCGCCTGCAGGGCTTCATTTTGCTGTGTGTCCTGTACAGCTTGTTCTTCCCTGTACCTCCCATTCACTGTTCTGCCCTTTTGTGTCACTGTGACTTATTTAGTTACTCATAGATGGGAGTCTCAGCTGGGTTAAGGGATTGGGCTCTTATGACATCTAGGCTCTTTTGTCCTCCCAGGCTGGGCTGACCCTGGAGACACGTTTGCAGATAGCTCTGGATGTGGTGGAGGGAATCCGCTTTCTGCACAGCCAGGGGCTTGTCCATCGGGATATCAAACTGAAAAATGTGCTGGTGAGTGAGAGCTGTATTCAGAGAGTATTCCCTGCCTCTGCAAAAGGCACTGTGATTCTTGGAAAACTCTACATGGAAAGCAGGAGAATTAGAACCATGGTGGGTGGATGGTGTCCTGGACTTAAGCTTTAGAAGCAATTTCAATAGACTATCTTGAATACTTGAAATACTTTCCCCTCCACTGTTGAGAAATTTTTAACTTTACAGAAAATTTAAGAGTGGCATAATGGAGACCCACATACCTTGTATTTTATGTTCTGCCGGGTGCCCACTCAATCATATATTCTGATTATTTTCTGTACTGTATGAAGGTAAGTTGCAGATAACACTTGACTCCTAAATATGTCAGTTTGTCTCTTCTAAAAAGAAGAGTCTTCTACATAAGTAAAATGCCATTACCACAGTCGAGAACTCCAACATTGATACAGTACAATTACTAACATCTCCTCATGTTATCATCTCCATTATATCCAGTATCTCCAAACATGGTCTGGTTTCTTGTTTTTGTTTTTGCTTTTGCTCTAGGATTTAATCCAAGGATGCTATAGTATGTTCTGTTATCATGTGATTTCAACCTTCTTTAATCTAGAATTATCTTTGGGTTTTTGTTTGTTTGTTTTTATGTTATAGGCATTTTTGAGGAGTCCAGGTCCTTGTTATTGTTCAGGGCTTGATCGGAGATGCTAGCTGAGAGCTGACATGCATAACATACCTTAAAAGGTCACATTACATAAACCATAAAGAATCTTTTGACAGACTCCTCTAGAAAGCATCTATTAGGGTCGTGAGATGGCTCAACAAGCAATGGAACCTGTTGTTGCATAGTGCAAGGAGAGAACAGATTCCTACAAGTTGCCCTCTGATATATATACACACAAAGTAAAGAAATAAAATGTAATATTTTAGGAAAAAATACTTTCCAGTATCACATGGCAACACCCCAGTGACATATTAAGCTGCAGTTTTAGGAAGAAAGATAGCCTGGAAATTGTAGCCAGAACGCTAAGAGACAATCAGTAGCCAGATGAGACACATGTATTCTCAGGATCGATTTTTATATACTTGTTTTTGAACCATTGTTGTTCTTTGTACCAGGCTGGGATAGAGCCAGGATCTTGTGCGTGCTGGTCCAGGTCTCTGCTACAGAACTACACCCCAGCCCTGTTTTAGAGCTTTAAGAATTCAAGAATCACTTCAGCTGGCTAAGAGGGAAGTCAGGTGCCACCATGTTTTCCTCATTCAGCAGACCTTCATCACTCATTCTCCCAAGACTATAGTGACCCTAGTGGGTGCCAGGGATATAAAGATGAAAGAAACAGTCCCTGCCACCAGGTTGCTCACAGTATTTCAAGGTTTTTAATCATAGCATGCTAAATTGAATTCAGGAATGAGTCTGAGATGATGAGGTTGGAGGCAGGATTCACTGAGTACTGCTTTAGGGCTGGGTGTGCAGACACAAGGTGACCTGACCTGCTGTTTTTGGCAGCTGGACAAACAAAACCGTGCCAAGATCACTGACTTAGGATTCTGCAAGCCAGAAGCTATGATGTCAGGCAGCATTGTGGGAACACCAATCCATATGGCCCCTGAACTTTTCACAGGTAAGGCGAGAGGGCAAAGAGTGGGTTATAGCAGACCTCAGTACTCTGACCTGGAGTGCTACCCCTCAGGGTAAGTAGTGTGTATAGGTACTGCTGGAAGGTCTGACACAAACAATGAAGAAACCAGGACAGAGGGAGAGTAAAGAGGTGAAGAAATGAGAAAGAAAAGTGCAAATGTGAATGGGAATTACCATGTACTCTTTTGGAAATGTCTCTGGGTTGTTAGTGCTATAATCATCATACTTAGTACTTACTTAATAATAACGTATTGGTTGAATAACTTCTAAATGATGGAACCTGTCATTAAAGAACTTATCAACATGGAGATATATTAAGAGGTAAAATAATTTGGAAGCAGTGTAAGGTAGCATAAAATGCTAAATTATAGGTGCTATCAAGCACTCCTGAATCAGAGTAAAAGAGCCAGTTAAGATGGAAATGCTGGATGGTTTTATGGTAGATGTGAGATCTGGGGTAACACTCGAGTCCTATCTAGAAAAATTGGTAGTGGAAAGGGAACCCAGGTTTAAGTATATACTCTTCAGTAGGCAGGGCAAGTATGTTTCTGGAGATTTTGTTTTACTTAATCCATATAGCAATCCTGTTATGATGTTGGTATATTTCTATGTAAAGATTTACAGATAAAATTGGGATCAGATTGATGAAGTAACTGACCCCCAACACACTGAGGTAGAAGGACTGGACCTGTGATTTGAATCTAGGCCTTTCTGTCTCTACAGCCCAACCATATGTCACAAGGGCAGAAACATCTGGAGGCTGGAGAAGGGGAAATTCCTAGGGAAATTACAAAATAAAAATATTTATGACAGGAAAGAAATCCACTTGGCGAACACTGACAGACAAGCCAGAGAAATCCAGAGATTGAAAACCTTGCAGAGAGTTAGGGTTCTTGTGCAAGTAAGGAGGTGCTGAGTTTTGAAGCAGGGAAGGGAGGCAGAGAACATATGCCTGGACCAGCTTTGCAGCCATTGGTTGAGGGTTGTGAGGAAGAAGAATCAGTGTGAGGTGACCAGTTAGGCAGAGATTTGTGTCCGAGGTTAGCTTGGTACTGGCGCTGAAGCAAACAAGGTTACAGATTTGAAATGAATTCAGAAAACAATGGGAAAGCTTTTTTACTGCCTTGATGTGAGTGTTGAATAGAAAAGAATGGGTGGCATGGAGCATTGGAAAGAAACCACAAGTCAGTGACTAGTGTTGACATGAGGAAAAATGAGAATGCATTTGAATTTATTTTTTTCAGATTATTTTCTTTTATGTGTATAAATATTTTGCCTGCATGTATGTATGTGTACCATGAGTGTTTCTGGTTCCCAAAAGAGGTTGTTGAATTCCCTGGAACTAGAATTACGGATGTCTGTGAGCCCTGTGGATGCTGGGAATCAAACCTTGGTCCTTTGTAAGAAGGGCACCAAGTGCTCTAAACTACTGAGCTATCTCTCCAGCCCCTGCATTTCATTCACTTCATAGAAGTTGTTGCCTGGATCTTCATTAGGCGATGCACAGAAGGACTAGGAATTAGTAGACAGCTGTAGTCTGACCCTCACTGGAGCCAGTAAAAGATCTTTTTCTTTTCCTAAGTTTACTTTGTTTTGTTTCTGCTGCTGTCATTCTACTTTGGCTGCTGCTTATTTAAATTCCTTTTATTGTTGCCAACCCTATTACTGTCAGAATAATAGTTCTAAAATATGTTCTTCTTTTGTACCCCCGCTCTAAAACAAACAAACACACAAACCAAAACTAAACTCTAGACTCCTCTCTGCCTTTAAAAGTGATAGTATCTTCCTATGTAGTCTAGACTGGCTTCAGATGATCCTCTGCCTCATCTCTTCAGTGCTGAGATTACAGTGGGCACCACCACACCTGCTAATCTTTGTCTTTATAATCTTTATTCTGGTTCCCACCCATATTTCTCCCATATGGCCTTTTAGAATTGATCATACAAACTCTCACATTAAAATGAAATTTTCCTTCTCTTTTGACAAATTCTCATCTTGGCTATCTTAGCATCTAGCTTTCTGTATTGTAAAATGGGCATTACAAATATGCCTTGCCTTCCAGGCACGTTGTGAAGAACAGTAGATATAAAAGCTTTAAAAATTTTGGTAAGCACCTATAGAAGCAAGGTGGTGGCTCACTGTTGCTCATCTGTCTTTACTGTAGGAAAGTATGATAATTCTGTGGATGTCTACGCCTTTGGGATCCTTTTCTGGTATATCTGCTCAGGCTCTATCAAGCTCCCTGAGGCATTTGAGAGGTGTGCTAGCAAGGACCATCTCTGGAACAATGTGCGCAGAGGTAAGAGCCACCAAGTGGCTTTGCTTTAATTCCATCAGTGAGAACAGACAGCCCAGGCACCACAGTGGGGCACCCTTATCCTCCAGCTACTCCACAACATGACTACACTGAATGGACCATCAGACTGCAGAAGGACACTGTAAACCAAACCTTTGCAGCTGGGCAGCACTATAGTGAACTGTCTCAAAAGTGGGTTTTGCTATGGTTTTTAGCGTTCGGTTTTCTAGGCCAGTGTGCTCCAGTTTTCACCATTCCTGTCAGATATAGCCTAGGGATTTACAATGGAAACCCAAGCTCTTTGCTCCCCAGCTCTCCCTAACTGGCTGTATTTCTTTGCTCTCCTCTCTAGGGACCCGTCCAGAACGTCTTCCTGTGTTTGATGAGGAGTGCTGGCAGTTGATGGAGGCATGTTGGGATGGGGACCCCTCTAAGAGGCCGCTCCTGGGCATCGTCCAGCCTATGCTCCGCAGCATCATGGACCGGCTTTGCAAATGCAATTCCGAGCAACCAAACAGAGGACTAGATGATTCTACTTGAAGACAAAAACCTTTCTCTCCGCTGTTCCTTCCCTCTCACCTTTTGGCCATGGGGATAATTTGTCATTTGTTCATTAAGGGAGCTCTCAAGGGAACTGGTGCTTGTTGGCAACTTGAAATCTTGCTGGGCAGAGGCGGCTCCTGGACAGTGAAGAACTCAGTGGCTATTATAGCATCCATATTGCTTCACGCTATGTCTTTGGCAAAAGATTGTCTCAGATGTGTAAGAGCTGCAGAATGTGATGTTCTGGCCTCAGAACTGAAAAGGAGGCAACCGTTAACCACTGTCTATTCATGTATGTTTCTACAACAAGTAAGACACTGCAGTGCAGGGTATTAAAACTATATTTTCACGACTGCTTTAGCTGGGAATAGTCAGTTCTAGCCAATAGTAGAGACCACTTAGAAAACATGACCTTAGTCCAGGATTGTATGATCATAAGGGCAAAAACCAAACCCAGCCAAATGTTCCTTGTGGTTGTCTGGTTCTTGTTCTCTATAGCCAGGATCTCAGGTTGTAACAGTCAGAAGCCCCGGGAGGCAGCTGGGTAGGAAGCTGTCAGCCCTCACAACCCAGTGTGTTTACATTTCTAGGGCCAGGGAGCTCCGGTTTCTGTGGGGCAGGGCTAACCCAGATCAGAATCCGTCCGATTATCAGTTTCCCCATCTCCTATCCTTTTCTCTCAAAAAGAAGGGAATACTCCAGATAACCATGGTACTTAGATGGAGTGTCTGATCAGAAATAGACTATAATTTTTCTTGGTTTTCAATGGGATATAGCCCAGGCTGGCCTTAAAGTCTCATCCTTATGCCTCAGCTTCCAAAGCGTGGGGTTACAGACAGGCATGCGCTACCATGCCCAGCTTTTAACTATATAAACTCACTCTCCTCTTCGTCAGTGCTAGGGATCAATCCCACAGCCTCAGATATGCTGGCAAGTGCTCTCCTATGAACTATGCCCAAGATTCATATGCTTTTAAAGCTAACTTTTAACACTAGGCACTGTGAGCTCTGATGATGATACAGTTGAACATGGTGGTCTCTTAAACACTCACAGCTCTTCAGAAATGCCATGTAATGCTTTCTACGTGCAAACTGTACCAGACAAGTGGTGGGTCCAGTGTCTTTGGGTTTGTTGGCTCTGGCCTCATTTTGGTAGAAAGCTTAGTTTAGTTCTTAGAATTTTAACACCTACTCAACTAAACTTAGTTACTCTGCTTTGAGCCAGGTGTCAACAAAGAAGAAATGAGGCATCTCTACTTGTTAGGTCTGTTGTGTGTGAAACATCAATGAGATGTCAAGAGGTCTTGTGTAGTTAGGAGTCTGCTGACCCTTGTCCTTGAACTCTGTAATAAGGAGTGTAGTTCCAGTATGTAAACCATATTCCTAACATTTTTGGACATAATAGCTCATACTCAGACTCATACGTGGGAAGCTAGACTTTTTTCCCCTTTCAGTCTCCTGTCAGATTATAAGTTCCTTTTTACTTTTAATTTTTTAGAAGATTCCCTTTTCTTTTTTTTAAAGCAGCTTACATTTTTCTGTCCATTAAATGCTAAGTAAGGAGATGAGGAGTAGTTTTATAGTTTATTCATAAAAACGTATCCGAGAAAGGTGCATGATATTCCTCAAAGTGTCTGGGCCAGTCAAAGGCCACATGGGGTATTTAGTGGTGGTATTTCAGTGCTCAGCAGGCTGAGTATGTGAATACAAGTGTCTAATGTGTATGTATTTTACTTTATAACATTGTAAGCTAATTTTGGATTCTTTGGGTTTTGGCATCTATTATTTCAGTGATAAAATGCCATGAAACGTACTGTACTGTATATCACTTGGGAAGATACTAGGTAGTGTGGTGGCACTTGAGTAATCCAGGGCTCAGCAGGGCCTGAGTGTTGAAGACTTAACTCTGGGCCTTGGTTTATATTCCCAAGCAGCTGAGGGAGGAAGGGTGGCATGAAGAGTTACTGTGTGCCATCCTTCAAAACAAATTTCCATAAGGGCAGTTTACTTGAGCCCGGAAGTGACCACCCAGCTTCTTAAGAGCTTAAAGTCTGGTTACTCATTTACTTTAGAACAGAGTGACAGGCTTTTCTGCAGAGCAATCAGAAGAAATGCTGGCAGAGTCTGAGACCCTGCATGGCTCACCCTGTGCCTAGAGCTAGCTAGAGCTAGCAGCACCACTGAGTGGCGTCTTGACTGAGCAGTCTTTCACTGCTCTCCGAAAGAGGTCTGCCCTGGTTGTTCCTAGACCAAAGAGAGTCACTTTTGACTCCATCAACTTTAAGGAAACAGGGCTGGGCAGCCACTGCTTCTCAGTTTAACACTAAAGCTCAAGGAAACTGGAGGAAGGGATGCGTGACTACCACAGCTAGAGCAGGAGAATGCTAAACTCCGAATACTTGTCAGCTCCCCAGATGAATGCATCTTTGTATCTTTGTTTTTGCTTGAGCTGTCAAACAGGTTAGAGCACTCAGGGTGTGTGTCGTTCAGTGGTAGAATGTGTTTAGCATGCTCATGGCCTTGGGTTCACTGTCTAGTACCAAAAACAAAAACAAACAAAAACAAAAAAAACAAAAAATAAACCCTAAACACAAAGGTCAAAGAGGGGTTAGAAAATGTTCTTCCTGACAGAAGTGGCCTGGGGTAGTAGGGCTGCACGTGACAACTGCACTAAATGACACTTTATTTTTGTTGTTGTCTTGTTTAGCACTGAGAAGCCCAGGGGATGGGTGAGTACAGTCACACTTAGGGGAACTGAGGCACCCTCTGGTCTTGCTCTAGAGAGATGCCCTGCTTGTTTCACCTGGCTTACTGGGAGACCTCCCAAGACCACGCTATGTCAGGATGGATTAACAGCCTTGGAAAAGTGTGTTCCAAAGGAGGGGTTGCTTTCTTTAAGTGTTCAGAGCTTGCGTTTTGTATTGTTGGGTCAAATAGTGCACATTTTCCTTAAAAGAAAATGAGGATTTAGCCTTCTAAATGTTGCAGTATATGGGGTAGAGCTAGTGTGATAGTAGCGTGAGGAAAGAAAGGATGGCCTTAAGACACTCGGACTGCAAATTCCCCCAGGGGCTTCAGGTAGTTCTGTTCTTAAAAGTCTTATTTTAACGTCATCTGCTTTCTTAGCATCTAGCGATTGATGTAGGGGTGGAGGCTGCAAACACCTGACACAGGGGAGGCCAACTAGCCCACAGGGTTGAAGAAAACTAGTCTGAATGGCTTGCTATGTTTTTGTTTTGTCTTTATGTAATGTTTTTATTTGTTTTAAAGGACTAATGTTTATTACAGTATTATATAAAAGTGTAACATACTAAGTGTGTAGAATAAAGTGCAATAACAAAAAATTACTTTGACACAAAGTTCAGCCTCTGTATCTCCTTTCTTGTGCGACGTGGTTCTTCCCATGCCATTGGTACAGCAGGACCATTTTACTTGGGTGTATTGTTTTAAGAGACGCAGCCCTAGGTTTTGTCTTCATTTAGTGTAATTTGAATGGCTGCGCTGGGTTGTGCGGCATCTTCTGTAGTTGTTAGGATGTGCATATCAGGTGTGCTGTGTAAAGAAGGCCACATTAATGTTCAGTGTTCTGCTCTCCCTCACTTCCCTTCACATGCTCACAGGATGCTCCCGAGTCCTGCCTCCCACCATGGCCTGTTACCTTCTGTCTTAGGAGATTGCTGAAATCCTCCCAGCTTCTTTCGGCAACATGCTTCTCTTTCTCGGGCTGGTTCCATTCCTGTCTGCAGCTTTCCCTGGCAGATAGCCCACAACTCTGACATCCTCAACATCTTGGCGGCTCCAACACAATTCAGGTTTCACAGCTTCACACAGTGGCCTCTCTGGGGCTCTATGCAGGGACACTCCTGACACACCTGGCCTCAGTGGCTTTCCTTAGCCGTGGAGGGAGATTCCACAACCCTTTCTTGTATCTTTGACTCTGAAGCCAGGAGCACGGAGCTGAAGCTGCCAAGCTCTGCTGCTAGATGGGGCTGGGACTTGGCTTCCTCTTCAGTTACATCTTCATCACTTTCTGTTGTTGGTTCCCTCCACTGCTTAAGCTTGTCTTCAATTCCTGTTCACAGGTTGTCTGTGAACAGGTAAGCTGGGTGGGGTCTTACCCTGAGGTCTCTACTCCTTTATTCCATTTTGCATCAGGCTTTTCTTTGACGCTTTCTATCTTCTTGAGAACTGGAGTTCGCTCCATTACACTTCCCTTTTTCATCTGCCCTAGTCCTTTCTTACAAAGGATGTGTGAATAAGCTTGTGCACATGTACAAGTACAGGCACATGTACTTTACTAAATTAAAGAGTGTACTCTTTCAGTAGCCTGTTTAGTTTTGTTCTGGTTGGCAGGATCTTGCAATGAAGCCCAGGCCAACTTTGAACTTAAAATGTCTTGCATCAGCCTCTTGACTGCTAGGATTACAGGCATGTACCAGTCTGCCCAGCTTTTATTTATTTTATTTTTGTTTTTTTGAGACATGGTTTCTCTGTTGTAACTCTGGCTGTCCTGGAACTCAGTCTGTAGACCAGGCTAGTCTTGAATTCACAATGATCTGCCTGCCTCTGCCTCCATAGTGCTGAGTTAAAGGTGTGCACCACCACAGCCTGGCTCCTGCCCATCTTTAAAAAAAAATTTAAACAAAATTAACAGCATCATTTTACGTTAATAAACTTTATAAAACATATGAATATGCCAGTACTTACTAATCCTTCATTAATACATTGCATTATTTATAATTTTTGTCATCTAGGTATGCTTTTTATAGTTTCTTATGAATATAAAAGTACTTTTAAAAATCGTTTCAATTTCAGCTTGGTACTGTGTGAAATAAATCATTTATGTCAGCATTAAAAAAGAAAGCACTTAAATGAGCTTATTATTTCAGAGGGTTAGAGTCCACGGTGGTAGGACAGGTGTGATGGCAAGAACAGCTAAAGCTTGTGTTTTAATACACAAGCAGATGACAGAGAAAGCACACTGGGATTGGTCTTTTGAAACCTCAAAGCTCACCCCCAGTGACACACCTCCTTCAACAAGGCCACACCTCCTAATCCTTCCCAATCAGTTCTACCTAATGGGTCCAAGTATTCAAATGTATGAGCCAATGGGGAGTATTCGCATTCAAACAACCATACTGGTTGTATAACCTTAGGGAGGGGCCCCCTGACTCTTGTTTCGAGGGCTCCCTAAGCCTTGTAAGTTTCATTACCTTCCTGAGTCTTACGCTTTCCTCTTCCCTCTGAGAGGAAATGTTTCAATGTGGAAGAAAAAGCTACACAGCAGCAACACCCCCAAAATGTGTCTTCTCCAAATGAAGAACCCGAGACAGGGACTTGCATTTAGGTAGCTTATCCCAACACAATCAACAGTTTCTTAAAATATCTAAAAATAGACATAACAAAGGAGGTGAAAGACTTCTACAATTAAAACTTTAAAACACTGAAGACAGTATAAGATGGCAAGAGCCTACACTGCTCATGGGTTGGCAGAATCAATATTGTGAAAATCAGTACAGTACCTAAAAGTGATACATGGAGAGGCTGGAGAGATGGTT
This sequence comes from Cricetomys ansorgei, assembly GCA_026225945.1. Lineage (NCBI taxonomy): Eukaryota > Metazoa > Chordata > Mammalia > Rodentia > Nesomyidae > Cricetomys > Cricetomys ansorgei. The sequence continues at coordinate 3,370,103 of JAMJFZ010001789.1, forward strand.
CAGTGTTTAGAGCACTTGTTGCTCTTGCAGAGGACCTGGGTTCAGTTCCCAATATCCACATAGTTTTCAACCATTTGTAAATCCAGTTCCTGAAGATCTGACATCTTTTTTGACATCCCTTGGCACCGGGCATCCACGTGGTACACATTCATGCATGCAGGCAAAACACTTATACATAGAAAGTGAAATAAATAATCTTTTAAAAAAGTGATCTATAGAGTCAATACAATCTCTGTAAAAGATTAAATGGCTTTCTTCATAGAAAACACAATCCTAAAATTTTTGTTACTGAATTGCAAGAGACTTCAAATAGGCAAAACAACCCTAAACAGAGCAATGATCACAATACCTGTGTTCAAACTATACTACTGAGTGATAATAACAAAATCAGCCTGGCACCAGAATGAAAACAGACACAGATACCAGTGGGAGAGAACGAAGGACCTAGAAATCAACCCACACAGCTCTAGGTATGAGTCAAAAACATGCATACAAGATAGCCTCGTCAATAAATGCTAGGAAAACTAGGCATCTCCCTGTAAAGGAACGAAACCAGATCCAAATATCTCTTCCAGAACAAAATTTAACTCAGAAATAGATCAAAGACTCTTATGTAAGACCTGAAGTTCTGAAACTACTAAAGGAAAACTTAGGTGGAAACTTGAAATACAGGTGCTGGCAGGGACTTCAATAGCACAGGAAATAATCCCAGGGATTGACAAGTGGGATTGCATGGAGATAAGAAAGATTTTCTGCACACCAAAGGAAATGTTTAGCTAGAGAAGAAAGACATAGCCTATGGATTGGGAGAATAATTTTTTCTGACTATACATCTAGCAGGATTCCTATCTAGAATACACTGTATAAAGAACTCTGCGAATTAAACACCACCACACCTAAATCACCCAATTGGTAAATGGGCAATGAATTGAATGGGCATTTCTCAAAAGTAGAGATGGGAATGGCAATAAGTATTTAAATAAGTTTCCAATGCAAATTAAAACTCCTCTGAGATTCTCAAACCCAGTCAGATTGGCCATCACCATGACAAAAAAATCCCTGCAAGGATGAGGGGAGGGAGTAACCCTTTGGGCAAGGAGTCGGGGTGTCATTGCTGGAGCATGTGACAAAGCAAAACCACCCACTGCATAGCCAGTGGATGAAGAGAAGACAAGCAGGACAAAGGTCCCACAACCCTTTTTAAGAACAGGCCTCCCACAGGGCCCCATCTCTAGATGATCTATCACCTTCAATAGCATCATGCTGGACACCAAGCCTTGACACATGGACCTTTGAGGCACACTCAAGATCCAATCTATAGCACCCTAAAAGCCTCATCTCCTAATAGCATCACCTTGGGGTTTAAGTTCCAACCTGAATTTTGGAAGAACACATACATTCAAATCATAACACCACATTGGGGAAAATAGACCCAAATTATCATACAATAAACCCAAAACAAAAACAACAACAACAAGAAAAAAATCTCAATTATCCTGTCTAAATGTGAAAAATCCAAACTTTGACAGATCTAGATAATGACACATGCATTAAATACTATGTGCTATTATAAATGTTTCCACATAGTAATTAACTTAATCATGACTACAAGCCAGTCTACTGATGAGGAAACAAAGAAAAAGATAGTGTCTTGGTCAGTGTTCTGTTGCTGTGAAGAGACATCATGATCAAGGCAACTCTTACAAAAGGAAGCATTTAACTGGGGGCTTACAGTTTCTGAGGATTAGTTCATTATCATCATAGCAGAAAGCAGACAGGCATGGAGCTGGAGCAGTAGCTGAGAGCTTTACATCCTGATTCATAGGCAGAGAGAGACTGGGCCTGGTGTGGGCTTTTGAAACCTCAAAGCCTGTCCCCAGCAACACACCTAACAAGGCTACACCTACTCCAACCTCTTAGTCCTTCCCAAACAGTTCACCAACTGGGGACTAAGCACCACAGACAGGGGAAGTGAGCAGTGTGGTAAATTAATACAGAATAGAGTCGGGATGTGCACTTTAGGAGTCTGCAGACTCTAAGCCTGGTGAGATGAACAGAGAGGACATGAGAGGACTGTGTGAGAACAGAGCTGGGCTGGAAGCCACAGAGACCTTGGTAAGAGGGAAGAGACTTTGATTAGGAAACTAGAGTGAGTGAGCCACAAAACAGGGTGTATGTTTTGGAGAATGGGGTGCTTGACATTGAGATCTCAAAGGCGGTACAGGTTTTTTGGTGGTCACAGCAATATGACCCTGGAAGTAAGAGGCTGGAGTGCAACCAAGTGTAATCAGAGAGGTCACCAGAAGCGAGAAGGCAAGAAACCAGGAGGTCAAGGTACAGAATCAAACTGCCAGATTGTGGAAGTTACCAGGATGATGAAAGGATTAGGGCAAAAAGGAAGACAGAGTCAGGTACTGAACGGCCAACACACTGTGAAGAGCAGAGGAAAAACTGTAGATGCTAGGAGGGAGAGGGGGAAATGTTCCTTGGAGGCAGCGCTTTCAAAGGATTCTTTTCTGAGGGGAGAAGAAATAGTTTGACAGAGGCTTTGGTGGGAGCCATCACAACTACATAGACCTTAGGTTTCTTCTTAGGGAGACATGAACAGTTGCATACTCCAGACAGGGCAAACGCTGAGAGACCAAAGAAACAATTTCACTTAAGTCCTGCTTGGTGAAGTGATGAGCTTACTGGGGATACTTACAGGTGCATGGATGAGGTGAAGGCCACTGTATCATTAAAAGCTCACTTAAGCATAGGTAACGACAAAAATAACACCCCATCGCTGGAGAACCATGCACAACTTGCAGCCAACTTCACCAAAATGTCTCCTCTCCCCACAGCAATTGTTTATGGCTTATATAATGTTGGAAGCCTTGTAACTTTCTGAGTTTTTTGAGCCTTACACATTTCTTTATTCTCCAGGGTCTTGTTTTTTTTTCTTGACAAGGTAACCTTGGCTGGCCTGGAACTTGGTATGTAGACCAGACTGGCCTCAACTCAGAGATTCACCTGCCTCTGGGAGCTGGAATTAAAGGAGTGTACCACCATGCCCGGAAGCTTTCAGAGTTTTATGAGCCTGCTCTTCCCTCTAAGAGGAAAATTCAGAGGAAATCTATACAATAGGAAGTGAGATTAAATTCTACTCTGATTTAAAATCTATAATTAGGGGTGCTGGTAGATGGCTCAGAGTACAAAGACACTTGCCACCAAGCCAGATGACCTGAGTTCAATTCCTAGGACCCGCATTGTACAAATAAAACTGACTCCTTCCCCAAGGTTGTCTTCTGACCTCCACGACCTCCATGGCATGCAGTGAACACATATGTACAAACACACAATAAAGAAAGAGAAAAAGAAAGAAAGGAAGGAAGGAATAAAATGTAAAAAATTTAACCTACAAATAAGGCTAGAACACTCAGTTGAGCATGTTGTCTAGCACGCGCCAAGGCCTTGGGTTTTGTTGCAGTGAAAACAAAATTTTAATGTTAAAAGAAACGTTAGGGTTAAAATGCTGAAGTCAGGAACATTGAAGAAGATAAAAAACAGCTTCGTAGCTGAGTCTGAGTCAGCCAAGCTGACCAGATAAGAGGAATGACAGGGACTCTGAGAAAAACAAGGTCAGTGTCAGCAGGCTGGCTGGCTCCCACTTCCATGGCACCCCTTTCCCCCAACATATGCAAGCTACTGCTGCACTTTCATATATTCTATCCCAAACGTAGCTAGTTGTAACAGACTAAATGGTGGGAATGGCTTCTAAAAGACCCTCTACCCATGCCAGAAAGGAGACCACTGCACAGCACCCCACAGTCACAGAGCTGGGTGTCGGGTAAGCAAGTATGATGGCAGCCACATCTTGGCAACTGTTGATCTGAGTCAGTTCCCTGGTACAGTAAAAACTGTACACTGCCCACACACATATTAAAACAAAGAGAGGCCAGGAAGCGGTGGCGCGCACCTTTAAGCCCAGACTGGGGAGGCAGAGGCAGGTGGATCTCTGTGAGTTTGAGGACAGTCTGGTCTACAGAGTGAGTTCCAGGACAGCTAGAGTTTACAACAGAGAAACTTTGTCTCAAAAAATAAAACAAAAGAAACAAAAAAAACCCAACAATAACAAAAAAAAAAAAAAAAAAACCAAAAACAAAACCCAAACCCAAAACCAAAACAAACAAAACCAACCAACTAAACAAACAACAAAACCAAAGAGAGCATCGTCTAATAAATGGTTCTCAGACCCTGCCAAGGTTGAGATACATAATACCTACAAGGTTGGCATCTAATGGGTAGTGGCCAGCAAGATGGCTAAGGTCAACAGCTAACAAAGCAAATCAAAATACCCAGAATGGCTGAGACACAAAGATGTGTTTCCTCCTGACAGTAGGAGGGAGAGATGGGTATCAGGACAGAAGGAAAGCCTCATTCCATCCCTTTGGGAAAAGGCTTCCAGGAGACTCAGACGATCTTTTTGTAGTTGAAATTATATTTAAGGGGAAGATATTCAAGTGAGAAAAACTGATCCAGTAATAGAGGAGAAGATAAACTTAATGCTGACTATTTGCTACCTGAGACTCTGATTGTAATTGTCTAGTTGGTTTCTAGCAAGAAAACAAAGCAGTATGAATGGTTGAAAAGGACAAAAACCCCAAAGGGCTATCAGCTGCTAAGAATGAGGTGATGCTTGATGCTTGGGGAAGCTGGACATGGACAATCCGGGCACAGGGAAACCTTGCATCTTTCCTTGCTGTCTCCTTTCCCTTTCTGATGCATCTCTCCCCTCAATTCTACTCCTTCCCTCTTCCATCTTCTCTCTCCTCTCCTTCTCCTCTCCTTTCCCTCCTCTATCCCCCTTTAAGTTTGTTTGTTTGTTTATTGAGACAGCACCTTGCTGTGTAGCATGGCTCAGGTTGGTCCTGGGTTTAGGTACTACTGCTTCAGCCACCCAAAGGCTGGGACTGCGGCTTGCACCAAAACTGCCCTCAGGCTGTCTTTAAAAGCTTCAACATTTGCTATGGCTGTTACTGTTTCTTTTCCCTTTTCTTGATACTTTGCAAGTATATAAAATAAACAGAAAAAAAAACAAATCATTTTTATCTAGAGTTCTAAAGCTTCCTGTCACAAAGTTATATGAAGTGGTTCTTTTTGTTTTTGTAGTGTTGAGGATTTAAACCAGGGTCTCATACATACTTAATAGACTGAGATACATTCTCATCCCCAAAGAGAGTCTCACACTGCAGCCCAAGCTGTCCTCAAACTCAGCCTAGGCTGGCTTTTAACCCCAAATCATCCTTCATTGGCCTCCTGAGTGCGGTGATTCAGGTGTGAACGGCTACACCTTGTGGAAGGTGGTGTTAACAATTATTTTATTTTCATTCTTTTGCTGTCACTTTTGAAGGGCAGATTACTTTTTTTTTAAACCTCATGAAGTGAAAGGTGAGAGTTTCTTACTGGTAAATAGTTTTATCACCCATCTACAATGTATGCTTTATTTATCAGGAATCATGAAACATGTTTTCAATTCAACAATTAATGGGAGTTGTAAAGCATAACTAGTATTGGGAACAGCAGTGGTTGATAAACTGCATTACTGCGGGTCATTTCATGATAATCTGTGATCACAACAAACTCCTGGGGATGTCCTACAAATAAATTTGCTTTTATCTACAGATAAATGTAAAAAGCTAGAACAGATTATAGATTTTTGAGACTATCTCAACATATCTTCTGCAGAATGAATAAGAATGAAAAATGCAAAGCTCCCTGCTTTTCAAATTTTTCAACTGTTTCAACTATATAACTATTACAGATAATACTGCAAGGAACAACTGTGTATGTTTCCATTGTTGGCCATGTGCTTTCGAGGGAATAGCATCTATACCTATATACTTTTCTTCCCTTCTCAATTTTCTTTTTCTGTCCAGGGAATTCAGAGTTGTGTTGTAACTGTCCTCGCTTTCTCTCTTTAACTACATTAAATCTGTACGTCTACTGACAGTACACTGACTGCAATTGCATACTTTTTCTGAGAAAGGCTTTAATCTCTATCTCAGCTAATATTTTTTATGCCATCCTCTGCCCTCTGCTGTGGATCTCAACCTTGTCTATATGTTAGAATCACAGAGGAGCTTTCAAATAGACTTAGCCAGGTGCCCAGAGGATTTCTTGGTTGACTGTGAAGCAGAAGTGTTCCAGGTAGAGATTTCCCAACCCCCATCTTCCCCCATGGAGCTTTAGGGTCAAACCCAGAGCTTCACACAGGCCACAGCAAGTGCTCTACCACTGAACTATATACCCCAGTCCATAATTTCTGATTTTTATCTGGAAGAAAGGTTAATAATAGCTGGCCTAATTCATGGAGAACATAAAATATCTTAATGAGAGGAAAGTTCAGTCTGGCTAAGAATCAAGTTCTTAGAGTGACAGGTACAAACTGCTCCAGGCCAAAAAAGAGAAATATTAAAATTTTCTTTCTCTCCTTCAGCACACAGATTCAGATACTAGTTAGTAACTAATAACTAGTTAGTCAGCACTTAGTAGTGTTAGTAAGCCCTAAGTAACCCTCACAAGGCAAAGCTCACCAATTACTGTTTTTCATCAAAGTAGAATACAAGGAATTATAAGACATGCAATGTATGCCATCTATGAAAAAAAACACACTAATCCATTATGAGAGATAATGCTAATATCTCTCATATACTATATTCCTAATTTAGGGATTTTTAAAATGTGAAAAGATATGCATATTATAAAATTGTCAAAGCGCAGCACATCTTTAGCCTGAATTTCTTTGAAGTCCATGCTTTATGGTCTCTGGCCTTCTCATATACTTCTTAAACACAATGTATCTCCAGCTGGACTCTTCCATCTACCTTGTCAAAGCTGTCCCTTCCCCTTTCTCCTACACACTAGCAAATGGCGCCCCCAAAGTAGAAACATGGCTCATGCTAGGCATATTACCTCCATTATCACCCACATAAAAAAAAACAAAACGTTTCCTATTCTGCCTTTTCCAATTATGTCTCCTAACCATTGCTTGATTTCCTCTTCTACTGTAGATCTGATTCAGACAATCCTCATCCTTTCTTAGGATCACCGCAGTAAACTTGTGGAGACTTTTCATCCGTCAAGTGAACTCCTATTCACCAGTGTGCTTTAGAGTTTTATTTTTAGGGCTAGTCTATAGCTTATGGATAGAGTCTGTGGATAAGGCCCTAGGTTCAATTACCAGCACCAACACACATACACACACACCACCACCACCACCACCAACAAAAACAAACAAAAAACCAACCCTTTTAATTTTATTACCCCTTTCCCTCTCACACCAGGACTCTGTATGTGATACAAGGCTGAGTAGGAGTTTTATTTTTTAATTTATTTTTATTTAATGAGCATTGGTGTTTTGCCTGCATGTCTGTTTGAGGGTGTTAGATCCCCAGGAACTGGAGTTACAGACAGCTGTGAGCTGTCACGTGGGTGCTGGGAATTGAATCCAGGTCTTCTAAAAGAGCAGCCAGTGCTCTGACCTGCTGAGCCATTTTTCCAGCCCAGCCCCAAGAAGTTTTATTTCTTTTTTTTTTTTTTTTAAATTTTATTTTATGTCCATTGGTGTGAGGGTGTTAGATCCCCTGGAACTGGAGTTACAGACAGTTGTAAGCTGCCATGTGGGTGCTGGGAATTGAACTCAGATCCTCTGGAAGGGCAGTCAGTGCTCTTAACTACTAAGCCATCTCTCCAGCCCCTGGAGTTTTATTTCTTAAATATTAATATTGGTCACATTATTCTTTCCTTGAAGTTTATACAAAATGCATGTTCCATTTAAAAAATGGCAAGAGGCACCAACAGATTGTCCCACAGAAGAGAAAAATAAACACTCATACATGTGAAAAGCTCACCACTTTACTAAACAAGTGAAACAATATTTTTTCACTTATTCAGTGGGTACAGCCGAAGTGACTTGATAATGAATCATTGTGAGAGGTGCAGAAATACTTCTATAGACTATTCCTGGTAGAGTAGTATTTGGATAGCATTTTGAAAAATTGGATATGTGAAGGAGTGAAAATTGTCTAATATCTCTGAGCTTCAATTACTGTTGTTGGATTAAATGGCTACAAGTGTATTTAGGAGAAGGTAACTGGTAAATAACGGCTAATATTTGCTATCACCTACTATTTCAAGTGCTTTATATGCTAACTCATTTTTTAATCCTCACAATCCTGTAAGTAGTATTATCACTCCCATTTTACTCAGAAGGAAATGGAGGCACAGAGGATTAAATACCCGTAAGGGGTGGAGTCAGTTAGGAGGACCTCTAGATCACTGGTATTATATTTACATAGGGGAATCTAGCTTTCTTCTTTTTGTATGCAATGGGCCTTTGCCATACTTTCCTTTTTGAGAATGCCCACAACATACACATTGGGATAAGCACCCCCCCACCCCACCCCCATTATTTACCATCAGCTGGTCTTCTCAGATTGCTTTGTATACATCAAGCCTGACAGAACTGTGGGGAACTCAGTCCATCTCTCTTGACAATTCTTTTCCTGTGTCCTAATCGTCATTGTGTACACAGTAAAGCCGTAGAAAAGGCCTAACCAATGCTACCTTACCTTTTCCTAGGTGTATGGCATACTTTTAGAGCCGTGAAATAATCCTCACGAAACTGTGTCAGACACTTGGTAACTACAGTATATTTAGGGCGAGCCAGGCAGCAGTGCGCTGCGACTACGTCAAAGAGCTCCGGCACTCGGACACTAGGGGCCGACCTTTCCCGCTTTCCTGCCTTAGAAAGAACCACCCGGAACCTTTCTGGCGGAGTTGCAGGCAGATGCCGGGACAACCCAAGGAACACACAGCGCAGTAAGCATTAGCGGGCTAGTAATATGCCTGAAATTTCTTGCTCACTTTCATGGTCCCGGAGAGAAAAGCCTTACATTCTTGCACTTATTGGAGTTCTGACTATCGATAACATTTTTATGCATCAAAGAGGTTATAATTGGTTAATTCCAAGAGCGTTTAGTTTTTTTTTTTTGGTTAGGGATAAATGTGGACAGCTACGTAAAACGAACAAGGAAAGCGGGGGAGGAAAGCGGAAGCCGCGGGGCCTTCTAAGTCCGCAAGTCTCCGGAGCTTGCGCCAGGCTCTTCGCGGCGCCCCCCACTTAGACGCGGGGCTTCTGAGCGGGAGGGGGAGTAGGAACTGTTGCCGGTGCGGAGACCAGGCGGCCAGCGTCCGCAGGGATGAACCTCGAGTTGCTGGGTGAGGACGGCTGTGGCTGCGTCTTAGCTAACCCTTTGGTACTGGAAAGGAGGGAAGCCGGGCGGGAGGGAACTCAGGCTGCAACAACCTTAGGGACACTCTTCTGAGATCATTCATTGAGTGCTCGTGGTGTGGAGCTGCAGCAGCAGCAGGAGGAAGACTGACTTCTGTCCGGAAGGAATGCATTACCTTTCCGAAGCCGCTTTCACATCAGTTGTGGAGTCACAGGGGCACTTTTTGACTGAGCTGTGATTTCGATGATCGCAGGTGCTCAAGTAACGGAGCAGGCAGGACCAGAGTTTTTGGAGATGCAATCTGATCTAGGGTGGAATTCTGAAGACCTGTCAGGGGATCGGGTGCTTAGATAGGGTAACTTTCTGGAAACGTGTTGTTTAACCAGATTTATAAAAAGAGTAAGAAGAGCGTTGTGATTAGGCACCAAGTGGCGTCGTTGATGTTATCTTGACTTGCAGTTTAAGGTCCTTAACCGTAGGGAGGTGTAGATCACCGAAGAGTGAACTACACAAGCCGCTGCTTTATTCTCATTCTGTCTTTAAATCATTACCTCCCAACTCCTTATCCATATTGGTCTTTTCTTCTGACCTTCCAGGAGGTAATGTTTAGCATGGCAGCCTTGTGACGTATGTTTTCAAGAACTCCTACGTAACTGGACTGCCTTTAACGGTGATAATTTTTTTCTGAGAAGGGACAGAGGGTTACAAAGATCATTTTCAAAGTGTTCTTTGTCTTTAAGTAGCTTTTTCGAGTGTGCATGCATGCACGGATATAATACTGCCAGACTAAGTATGAAAATATGTGGAGGATGTGTCTGAAATAAGACATCAGTGAGGGAATTTTTTGTTTTTAATTAATTTCTTAATTTATGTGTGTAAGTGTTTAGTCTGCATGTATGCCTGTGCACCAGACGGGTGCCTGGTGCCCACAGAGGCCAGAAGAGAGAGTCAGATCCTCTGGAACTGGAGTTACAAATGGATGTCAGCTCTTATGTGGGTACTAGGAATCGCACCTGGGAGTTCTGGAAGAGCAGCCAGTGCTCTTAACCGCTGAACCATCTTTCCAGCCCCGAAATGAGAGAATTTTTCTGCTGTGCCAAAATGTGGATATTGTGATAAAGAGAAGATCAAGAGTTTAGATTGATGCTTTCTATTTTGTGGCAACTCATGGATACCAGGTTGGACAATTTGCTTTTTAGGGATGGTAGGGCAGATCCATTGACAACTCGGTTGGAGCATGGATTTACAGTTTGCTGAAGCGATCTCAGACCAGTTTGGAGGGTCGCAGTGTGTGAATGATAAGGAGTGCGTGAGCAAGGACATGGACAAGAAAGACACTGGGGCGGCGGTATTGGCAGGATTCAAGTACAGCAGCGATGAAAACATGAATTAAAAGTTAGTAGTGCTGTTGATGAATTTAAGGACATTTGAAAGGTAGCTTGGATATGTTGAGTGTAGACTTAAGTTTTTACTCACAAGCACCATTCATTTTGGCCTATTGAAACCTTGTGGATAGGTGGAAGGGAAAAGGTGAGATGGGCAGAAAAGAAAATTGCCAGGGGCAAGGTCTTTGGTTACTTACATTTGGAGGGAAAGGTTTAAATGCTCATACATCACCAAATATATATGCAGTGCTTCCATGAGCTAGGCACATAAGGTACTCTCCATATATCTCCCCATGTACAACAGCTAGAAGAGGATACAGATTAGTTACACCTTTCCATAGACACCAATTGCAGAGCACTGGGGCTGAACACTGAGAAATGGCTGCTCCATTTCACAGCTGGGCAGCTTGCACTCCTGAGCAACCCAAGATGAGGCAGATTACAGTGATTTTAGGAAGGTGTTGGAGAAGTAGAAATTAAGGTATGACCCTTATTCATAAAGGGAAAAGAGGAAAGGTGTTAAAATAGCGTTAAAGAATTAAAACTAAATATTATTGTCTCGTTTCAATAATGAGCCATGACACTTTCTGAGATGGAAAACCCAGACAGCCTAGGCACAGGGTCTCGCCTTACATCTGACTTACAACCTCAGCTTCTCATACTCTGATCTGCTTCAGGCTCTGCCCAGCAGATGACCTCTAGGTATTTTAATGAAAGGAAGCACCACCCACCAACACACAGGCCTTAAAGCATAACAAATAGAACTTTTACAGTGCACCAACCCCCAACTCCAGCTGGCTGACTTGATGCCATTTTACCAGGCAAGGTCTTCCCTACAAGGTGCTTAGGTTGAGGGAGGACCCTGTAGTGTTCCTCCATTAGCATTAACACAATCGGAACACAGTTTATCTCAGTGGGCAGGCAACATTAGACCAACGATTGTTTCAGTCAAAGGCCTTTGAGTAGACAATTACTGGTGCTCCAAATTAGTATGCTTTCTGCATTCCAGAGTCCACTCCTAAGAAGCTGTTTCCAATACCTAAGGAAGGTGACCTTCTGTCAGTAGTTCAGGCTGCTGGATAAGCAGCTTAATATTTGAGAATAAATTCAAATATACTCAACACAATAGTCCTTTGAAAGAGTTAGCAGAGTCATGGGGGAAATTTCAGAAGGTTCACAGTGGGAAATTTGGGAATATTTAGCATTGATTGATCCAACAATCAAAAAGGAAAATTCCCCAAAAGAAACAATTCTCCAAAAGAGATAGTTCTCCAAAGAGAAAAATTTGTGTAGAAATGACTGAGATTTAAAGTTAGAAAGTTAATGATTGTTTATAAACAGGAAAAAGAGCAGAAATGATATGGTTGTGGGATCGCAGTATAAAGGAAGTGAAGGTAACTGGTTGTTGAATGTGGCTCCTCAGGTAGCTCCTCAGGTGGCTCCTCAGGTGACTTCTGTGATCATCTGACCACTCTGAGCTTTTGCTACGTAACAGGGGGCACTGGAGACACAAAATTACTAAGACAGCCTCTCCTCCAACCTAGGACATGCACACCTAGGCAAGTCCTACATTAACAGTCCAAGTTAGTTCTTTGAACTCAGTTTTTTTCTATAACTATAGGAAGAAATACATTTTCTTCTAAAAAATTAAATTAAATTTATTTATTTAGTATGTGTGGATGGGGGGGCATGAATGAAACAGCTCACATGTGCAGATCAGAGGACAACCTTGGACAGTCACTTTTCTCCTTTCGCCATGCGGGTTCTGGAGACTTAACTCAGGTTCCTAGACTGGCAGCAAGATTCCTTAGCCACTGAGCTGTCTCACTGGCCCAAGAAATAACTATGACAACACTTATGTTTGTGTGTGTATGTATGTACACATGTAATTAGAATTTTTATTGGCATGCATGTCTGTGTGATGTATGCCTGTGTTTGTGTGAGTGCATATGTATGTGGGTGTTTGTGCACTCAGAAGGCAGAGAAGGGAGTCAGGTCTCCTCCTTTGTCATTCTCTGCCCTTTTCCTTTGGGGCAGAGTCTCTTCTATCAACCTGGAGCTCACTGGGAGCCAGCAAACCCCACCCATCCACCTGTTTCTGCCCCTCAGTGCTGGGGTTACAGGCATGTGCAGGACTGTGTTGTAGTTGTTATGTGGGTGCTGGGATCTGAATTCCAGTCCTCATGCATTACAAGTGCTGTTAACTGCTGAGCCATCTCAGAGCCCTAAAATCTCTGCCCTAAAATTTTTGAAATTATACTTAGTTCCTTTATCCATTGTCTTCTGATATTTTCTGCTCTAATCTTTTAAAGGAAAAAAGAAAAGCTTGTTTTAATGGAGTATGGTGATGTATTCATTTATGGTGGATTGAATTGTACCATCTGAAAACAGAATAAGATACTGCCTTTATCTTGGACAAAAACACAACCAGGAGAAGAGAAAAGAGTAATATTGTTTACCATAGAGTTAATGTATTAGTATAATGTGGCGAATCCATATGAAAGCAGCTGGTTCTGCACTGTTGGTAGGATTGATGCAAAATTTGGGGAAATTTTACAGAAGTACTACTAAACTGAAGATGTTAAGATGGAGATGCTAAACCAACCAACAAAATTATGGAGTAAGAGGTTTCTGTCAGGTTAACTTCCAATGGAGAAAACTATAGAAGCAACATTCCTAGGCATGAGTAGTGAGGATATGCAGGGAATGATGTATTCTGCAGCTAGTACTCAGGGCTTGGTTAATAGTTCTAGCACAGGTGCTGATGGTACCAAGACAAAAGACAAGCCAGGTGCTGGTAGTGCTCGCCTTTAATCCCAGCACTCCAGAGGCAGATGCAGTTGGATCTCTGAGTTCTAGGCCTGTGTGGTCTAGAGAGTGAGTTCCAGGACAGCTGGAGTTACACAGAGAAATCCTGTTTTGAAAAAAAAAAAAAAAGAAAAAGGCCAGGGCCAAGCTGAGATTGCTTTTTAGAATTACACTTGAAGAGTTTTGTTCTTTTTGTTTAGCAAAGGATTTTAAATAAGTGAGTGCTGTGATACAGTTGTGGGTGGATGAGATAGACCTACAAGTTACTTTAAAGATTAACCAAGGGAGGCAAGATTAGGCCCAAGGAAGTATAGCAGGTATGGTCATGTTAGACTAAGGGTAGAGCGGTATCTGTTGTCTAGGCACCTATAAATTAGATTTCTCTGAAAGAAATCCTGACAGAGCTATCACCTTTTAAAGACAGCAGAATGAGATGCTACTGTGGTCTCAAACTATTATAACAGGGAAGAATTTGTTGGCAGAAAACAAATAGGACTCTTGAGACAAACTCATGACAACCAAGTCTTTAAGGAGATGCAGACATTATTCCATATGACGGGATTGAGAGGAGGAAGCCTGGAGAAGCCTGGACCACTCCAAGGCCATTTGAAGCATCTGAAGGATCCCATCAGGAGAATATCCGAGTAGGTGCTTGAAGAAGCTGATGTGATTGCACTAAAAGCTAACTGAACTCAGATTCCAGATTGGGTACAGAGAGGGGTCTGTAGCTGAAGGTAGATGAGGGAACAGGCTTTCAAGAGCAGAGGTAGGAAGGCTGATGTGATTGTAAGAATAAAGGGGCAAGAAAGAGTTTCAGTGTTGTATGAAACACGGAGGACAACAAAGTCTTGAGGGCTGGAAGGAATAATAGTTATTCATTCAGTACTCAGATAAATACTTTGTGCATGCCCGCTATGAATTTTCTAGGCAAAGGCTAACTGGATGGTTAAATTCTCACCTTTTCTTTGGTTCTGTGGCACATGGATGGAACTAACAGAACAAAATTAACAGTGGTTGTTGTCCAAACAGTTCTCATTAGATGGAAATTTTAAGTAGATCTCTTAGCGCTATGCATTGTTGAATCACATTCCTCAGTTCCCAAAAGAGCCCGTGAAAGAAATCACTGTTGACCCTTGGGGATTTGCGGAAAATGGAACATTAGATATGCTGAAAAGGAGAAGTTGGGTAAAGTTTGAGGAAAAAGCAGGTGTGTTTAGTAAATCACAAAGTAGTAACTTCATGGGCAAATTCAGGCAGGATTCTAGGAGTTACATTATAGCACAAGCACTGTTTTTGGGTCAGGTCAGGATCTTGCCAGTTTTTAACTGTGGGGCTTACCTAGCTTTTTTCTATAAAAATGAAGTGTGGTAATGCTTAAAAATTTAGTAGTGTGTTGAAAGGACTGACTAAGGTAAAATGTGGAATTTGTAGTAGCCCACACTAGCTTCAAGCCCTCATATAGCTCAGGCTAGCTTCAGACTCAGTCCTGCCTCAGTCTCCTGAGTGCTGGGATTATGTAAAGGTGTTCATAACAATGCTTTTCCTAATGATTTTTAAATTTTTATTTTTTGACTAAACATTTTGTGTGTATATGGTATGTGTACCTATTTGTGTGTGTACTTTTGTGCAGGTACACATATTTGCTTGTGTATGTAGAGGCTAAAGGTTGGTGGATATTGGGTGTCTTTTTCTTCTGAGATGAAGTCTGTCACTGAACTTGGAGGTCTCTGCTTGGCTAGAATGTCTAAACAGTGAGCTCCAGGCATCTGATCTGTGCACACCCCCCTCCCAACAGGCACACACGCACCTGGCCTTTACCCTTTACATGGATTTTGAGGCTCTGGACTCCCATCTCTAGCCAAATGATTTAAAATTTTTTACATTAAAAAATACTTGTATGTGTGTGCATGTGTTGGGTGTATGTGGAGGTCAAAGAACAACTGTGGGAGTTGATTCTCTTCTACTCTATGGGTCCTGGGGATCGAAATCAGGACTACAGGCTTGGCTGCCAGCACCTTTACCTGCTGAGTTGCCTTACTGGTCCTGACTTTTGTTTTTAATGTTTGAATGAGTATCAGTTTTTGTTTACTTCTCAACCGTGTGAATATAGTCTATTGATTGGGAAAGAAACACTGCTTGGTTATATTGGTAAATGAAAGCAGCAAGTTACCTCGTGATATCTGTAGTATTTTATTTAAAAATCTTTAAATAAACACATGTTTATATGAACATGGGAATTTTTACTTTGCCAAGTGGGTTGAAGGAAGAAGGCTATTAATCTTTTTATTAAACATTTCTTGTGTATGTATGCATGTGTACATATGTGTGTACGTGTGGATATATGTGTGTATGTATGCATGCATGTATATATGTGTGTATGCATGCATGTGAACATGTATGCATGTGTATGTGTGTACGTGTGGATATATGTGTGTATGTATGCATGCATGTATATATGTGTGTATGTATGCATGTGAACATGTATGCATGTGTATGTATGTGTGTATGTGTGGATATATGTGTGTATGTATGCATGCATGTGAACATGTATGCATGTGTACGTGTGTGTGTAGGGAGGGATGATGCTCAAGTCATGGTGCTCTTGTGGACATCAGAGGGAACTTTCAGAAGTTGGTCCTTCCCCTCTACTGTGGGTTCTGATGTTTTCATGGCAAGGGCTTTTATTTCCACCCCCCCCCAACTCCCCATCCATCTTGCTGGCCCCTGGCTTTTTTTTTTTTCTTCAGGTGGGTACTGCGGCTACAAACTCGAGTCTTCAGAGACACTCAGCAAGCACTTTAGCCACTGAGCCATCTTCCCAGCCCCAATTATGCGTTTCTGTGTAACACATGTTCTACGTGTTAATAACTTTAAAAACAATTTTCAAGAACACTTCTCTTGATACATTTCAGCATTTTCCCCTTCATAATTGAATGAGCTATAAGCCTCTGGCTTGGGGTCCTTTGGTTTTGTCAGATAGGAATTGTGGCTAGGCAGTGAGGACAGTGGTGACCTGCATTCTAGTGGCTCATAGATTGTGCCAAACTCAGTTTTATAGTTCTAATGCTTTGGAACTAGAGGCCTATGGCTCCAGAGTTTCAGAGCCAGAGGCTTGTTGGTTGGGTGCTTAAGCAGCTGCTTAGGGCTCTAGGCTCAGCTTGCGAGCATACCAGCACACAGCAACTCCTGAGGCAGACTGTTTGCTCTGAAGGCTCTCTTGCCTCTAGCCACCAGGGCTTGTGTTACTCAGTCTCAGCTCCTGCCTTTAGCTCATCACAGACACTGTAGTCTCTCTACCCTCACAGTACACATCCAGACTTGCTAGCCTTTAGTGTTCTGCACCAGCTGGCACTTTGGAACTTGAATCTGCTCCTAATGTCACAGCTCAGTTAGGATCCTTGGCTTTCCACTCCCCGGGAACTTTGAAAACAAACAAAAATAAGTGAGAGGAATGGCATTATCTTGCATTTTTACAAATCTCTTTAGTGTTTGCCTGAATAGAAGTTGGTTGGACTCACATCTGCTTCCATGCTCACTTTGTTATGATATCACAGCCCAAGGATACTTTCCTGTATGCTTATGAAATGACGAGAGTAAAAGGCATATGCCATCTGCCTGAGTGACTGATGAGCAGTGTGACTTCACGGAGCTACTGAAAGGTCTCAGTTCCCCCTTCTCTTGGCCATGCTGCTGTGTACTGTTCGTGGGCTCTGTGGGCCCTGGTGTGTGGCTTATGTTTCATCTACTTTTTTCTTTGCCTTATTGCAGAGTCCTTTGGGCAGAACTATCCAGAGGTGAGTTTGGTTTTGTAGTAATGAGTGGAAAATGGTGACTGAATTTTATTTATAGACAAATAACTAAACATGACACATATTGATGTGGTAGAAATGAAATGTTTAACTTTGAGCAAGAGGTAATGTGCAATTTTGGCTAGAAATCTCACCGCTGTTTTTTAAATCTTAAAGTTCATTTTTTTATTTAAATAAAAGGAAAAAATATTCACAACTTTAATTAAAGGGCTTTTTAAACATACAGTACCATCATCTGTACAGGAACTTTTGTGTGCTTTAGTAGTTTTGATAAATGTATTTACATTATAATAATGATCACTGTGTGTTTGTACATTTGTAACATTTCCTGTGCTTCATTGTAGCCATTGCGGTTATTTTAAGGCTTGACACAGTTGTAAAATAATTTAACTTTCTTAATGTCAGATACACAGACAGTTTCATAGCTTTTACACTTTCCTGTAATCAAAAGAACTCTTCTAGTAACTTTTGTAACACTTTGTCTATTAACCTCCAGAAAGTTTGTATAAGAGATCACTGTCTCCAAAAGTTTTTGGTTAGCTTTTTATACTTATTTGTTCATTTTAACCAATTTAAAAGGTGTAAGAATACTTGTAGAGATCTTTTCTGTATGTGTTGTCCTTTATGACAGAGTACCCTTGTGTATATTTCTGTATTGTCTTATAGGAAGCTGATGGAACTTTGGATTGCATCAGCATGGCCCTGACTTGCACCTTTAACAGGTGGGGCACACTGCTTGCAGTTGGCTGTAATGATGGCCGAATTGTTATTTGGGATTTCTTGACAAGAGGCATTGCTAAAATTATTAGTGCACATATCCATCCAGTCTGTTCTTTGTGGTAAGAAATTTTGATTTTATTTTATTTACTTTATTTGGGGGGTGGGATGGAGGAGGCTGGTATTGGGGATTGAGCTCAGGACTTACACATTCTGGGCAAACACTTTACTACTGAGTTGTATAAATACTTTCAGCCCCTATAATTTTTTTATGTGCATGTGTATATGTATGTTGGCATGTGTGTGTGCATGTGCATGTGTATGCACATGTGTATGGAGGCCTGGGGTTAATTGCAGGTGTTTTAGAACTGGTGGGAGAGGTACTATAGTCTTTCTGTGTGCAGACTTGAACTTATTCCCTCATAATTAAATCCTTAGCTTATTTCTGCCTTCATTTGGCCCCATAGTCCAAAGTCTAGGGATACATTTTCCTTATCTCTGATACAAATGATTACAAATATTTTCTGAATACTGGTATGCCAGGCATTAATTAAGAAGTTTATATATATTAACTTCAATTCAGTAGTTGTCTATAAGTAAAGACTTTTTCCTTCCTGTCATAGATGAGGAATTGAAGCCCAGAAAAGCTGTAAATTTCCTTAAGATCACACAGCTTAGTAGAAATGTTTGAGCAGAAATCTAATTTGTGAGCTTCTAGTCTTCTTACATTCTTGCTAAGCTCTTCAATAACAAGATTTTTCATTTTACAGTTTGGGTTAATATTAGTTTGGGTTTCCTTTATGTTCCTTCTGTATTCCCTTTCTCTGATTCCTACCTTCCTATGGGTTACTTGAACAAATTTAGGGTTTCGTACTAATTGACTTATCGTGTTTCTGAGTTGATTTCTTTGTGTAGTGGCTAGTGGTTACTATATACAATGTTATATACCTGATTTACCATGGTTTACAATGCTCCAGGGTTGACTTTGCAACAGTTCAGATGAAGTATAGAGAGCCCTGAACTTCTTTCCATCCTTGCCTCCCTTGCATAAAATTTCCTCTGCATACGTTTTAACTGGCACAAGACAAACTTATAGCGTTCAAAGATTCCAGTTTTAATCTTTTTCTTTTTATTTGGAGAACTTGGTCTATCTTTTTTTGTTGTTGTTGTTTTTAGTCGGGTCTCTGTGCATAGCCCTAGTTGTTCTGGAACTCACTATTATAGACCAGTCTAGTCTTCAGTTCACAGAGATCCTCCTCTCTCTGCCTCAGGAGTGCTGGGATTAAAGGCATGTACCACCATGTAGTCATAGTGGTTCAAAAGACTGTTTATTCTTTACTTAGTTCATTCACCAGTTCTAGCCTGGAGCCATGGAGCATTTTGGCCTTACAATCTACTCTTAAGCCTAGAACTGGAAGGCTTCAGCCTTTGTACAATCTAGAATATTTAGACCTCAGTACAGTCTAAAATGTTTAAGCCTCTAAGATTTACTACTGACTCAAACACTCTGACTAGCTCCTTCTGAACTCTGACTCTTCTGGTTCAACTCAACTCACTCATTGTTCTGGCTTAAACTCTTCTCCAAGCTGCCTGATTCAAACTGACCTTCTGAGCTGAGCTTGCTTAATGTTTCTGACTAAGTTCTTCTGACTTTGGCAGATTCTGGCTGACTCTGACTGTCTCAGACTGAACTGGTCTTCCTTGCAACTGACCAATGCTTCCTTCCCATCTGATACTGACTTCTACTGCTAGGCTGCCTCTGTGTCTCTCTCCTATCTGCCTGCTTCAGACTGTTCACCTCATACTGCCTGTGTAACTGACTCTGCTGTGAGCTGAGAGCCTGCCTTTCTATCATGAGAGTTGGGAGTGTCCTTATTCTGACTCACTATGCTAACTCTTCCTCTGATTTGTCACTTTGCCTGTCCTTCACTCTGACTCATCTCAGATGTCACTTCTTCTCTGACACTGACTCCTGAGCTCTGCTTCCTGTGTCTGCGTCCACACTTTGTTTCTGATTTAGGGATTAAAGCATGGACAACCACTGCTTTCTGAATACTGGGATTAAAGATGTTTGCTATCACTGCTTTATTGGGATTAAAGGTGTGTACCAACATTCTTAACATTCTTTCTATATTCTATCCAGACCACACAGGCCTGGAAATGTGATCCCTTCATACAGACCCCTGGATTATTGGCCCTTCCTATTTTTCATACAGGCCTATTCCTCTACATATTCTCCTTTTCTGTTTAAGATATAAATTGTGCTGTGAAAATAACTTTAACACAGTTAAACTATTATGATAGGAACAATTATCAGTCCCATAAACTTAACAGTCAGAATGTCCTTAAGATCCACTTCAGCCACCAATGCAATGATACTCCATGACTTCAGCAACCATCGGTTCTGATTGTCTGTCAGTTCTCTTCAATATTCATTCAGCAATGTCTATTTCAGTGTCAAGATTTTCCAGTCTGACAAACTATTGCCTTTCTTTAGCCAGTTTTGCGAGCTGTCTTTCTTCTAGGAAGCTTCTTAGTCAGATCAAATCTTTTTCAATTTTGATGGAACCCACAGCTTTTTGTCTCCTGTGGAAATAAAAACACCACCATGCCTGGCTTCTGACCTCTGTAGTTTTTTTATAAAAAATTGTTATCTTTATGTTACTAATTTCCTGAAGATGAGGTATCAATTTTCTATTGCCCTTTTAAGATTTAAAAATGTGCTCAGCGGCAGTGGCGGTGCACGCCTTTAATCCCAGCACTCTGGAGGCAGAGACAGGCAGATCTCTGTGAGTTCCAGGCTAGCCTGGTCTATAGAGTGAGTTCCAGAGTAACAACAGAGAAACCCTGTCTTGAAAAACCAAAAAAAAAAAAAAAAAAAACAAAGAAAAAGAAAGAAAAAAAAAAGGATTTAAGAATGTTTCTACATTCAACATTTGTTTGTGTTTTGGAATTTGTTTTTATTTTATTAAAATTTTTATGTTACAGTATAGTTACATCATTCACCCCTTCCTGTTCCTCCCTCTAATTTTTGTTGCATGTGTTTATAGATACACATATCTACATACACACACACACACGTGTGTGTGTGTGTGTGTGTGTGTGTGTATTCCTGAATATATAAATACAGCCTGCTTATTCCATATAACGCTACTTGAATGTGTATGTTTCTAGGGTTGACCATTTGTATTTGATAACTATTTTTGTGCTCTTTCCTGAGGAAGATTTTTGTTCTCAGCATTCTTTTTTTGTTTTGTTTTGTTTGTTTTTTGTTTTCAAGACAGGGTTTCTCTGTGTAGCCCTGGCTGTGCTAGAACTCACTCTGTAGACCAGGCTGGCCTCAAATTTAGAGACTCACCTGCCTCTGCTTGGGATTAAAGGAGTGTGCCACTGCCTGCATTCTCAGCATTCTTTAGTTGCCTGTAGTTTTCTGTGGTTGAGGCTTTGGGAGCTTACCTCCATCCACATTGGCATGTCCGTTGTTGTCTTTGTTCAGCCCATGTTAGATAGTTAATGTTGGTGAAACTTTATGGGCTGTAGCTTCTGATGTTTCTAGGAGACAATCTCACAGCAAACTCCCTGTTCCCCTGGCTCTTAAAATCTTGCTACCTCATCTCCCACAATGCTCCCCCAAGCCTGAGGTATAGAAGTTATGTTGTAGATGTATATGTATATATCAGTTGGAACTAGGATCCACAGCTCTGTATTTTAATTGGTTGTGGTTTTCTGTAATGGTCTCCATCTGTTGCAAAGAGAAGTTTCCTTCTTCAAAAGAGTTCAGGACTACTTATCTGTGGATATAAAGATGTATATACAATGTAGGTAGGGGTTATGCTGGTGTAGTAAGGTGGTATTTTATGTTCTCATCCAAGATCCATGACTTTGCTATCCTTGGGTAATTGGCTAGGTTTCCAGAACCAGGCATGATTTCCCTCTTGTTGAGTAAGCCGCAAGTCAAATTAGAGAGTGGTTGGTTACCACAGAGGTATGCATGCCACTACTATACCCTTAGGATTATCTGCCATGCTGATTGTTGTTGTGGTTCATAGATGCCATAACTGGGTAGGACTATTGGCTATTTCCCTCCTTTGGAAGCTTGCATGGCTCTTTTCTGGTATCATGAAAACAAGTCCTAAGTGAGGATGTTTTCAAATTAGTTCCAACTTAGGAAAGTTCCTCTGTACCTTGTGTTTGAAGCATGGTATTTTTACCAATAGGGATCTCCTTCCATCTCTGGGAGCAACCAAGGGCAGTAGCAATGGCCTATAATGTTTTGGGAGTCTCTTGCACAGCCCTGACCGATGACTCAAAAGAAGGGTTCTCATGCCTGCCTTGTGTGCTTAGGCTGACCTTAAGTTTGCTATGGATGACCTTGAATTTCTAAACCTCCTTTTATCTCCCAGTTGCTGAGATTATAAGTGTGCATCCAAGAAACTTAGTCTTGAATCATCCATTGGATTCTGCTGTTTCTAGCTAGACAGACCAACTTTAATCTTTGTTTGACAGAATGTCTGGTGTGCTTAGCTTTATTTAACAAGTGATTATTTGTTTCTTAATTTTTATTGTTTTTGCCTTTGAGACAGTCTCACCCTGTAGCTCAGACTGTCCTCTACCTCCTGAGTGCTGGGATTGCAAGGACTTTAATTATCTTGAGGTAGCATGTTTGTCTTTTATGTTGTGTTGGTGATGTCATGGAGCTATTCCTGGGACAACTCTAGGAAATTCAGATGCTCTTCATCCCTGAAATCTCCCTCAAGCCCTTTTTACATTTCATAGCCTTAAAGGTCAGCTGATCTGGGGCCTTTACTCTGTTGTGTCTTGGTGCTAACTGCTGTGTTATTTTGAAATAGTAACAGTACTATATATAAAGATAGTACATGGTGGCATATGTCTATGATCCCAGCTCTTGGGAAATAGAGACAGGAAGATTGTGAGCTCGAGGTCAGCCTGGGTATGTAATGAGACTTTGTCTCAGGAAAGAGACAAAAATAAAAAAGAAAGTCTTGGAAATATTTATTGATTAGTTGAGAAAGTTTGTTATAGATTTGACTATGTTTAAAAAATGTTGACCTGTGCAGTTAGTCAACATTTTATTCATCATGGTGGTATATACTCTTTACTTAGACCATGTGCTAAATTCACCTCTGTTTTTTTCCCCTAGTTGGAGTCGAGATGGTCATAAGCTCGTGAGTGCTTCTACAGATAACATAGTGTCTCAGTGGGACGTTCTGTCAGGCGACTGTGACCAGAGGTTTCGATTCCCTTCACCCATCTTAAAAGTCCAATATCATCCTCGAGATCAGTATGTTTAAGACATTCCTTTCTTAGGGGGGGTCTCATTTCTGAGTGGATTAGCTCTGGGCTATCACAACTTCAGATTAAGATTTTAAGAGGCAAACACAACACCTTTTCAAACCTATATAAAATCATTTTTCTGTCTAGGTTGGTTCTACTGAATATATTGTAAGGAGATTGTAACTGATCAATATTAAAACTTTGGAAATGACCAAAGGTGGGAATAATGTAATAACTGGGCCCTGGCCTTGATTCTTTTAGAATTCTTTAGTATGAGGAGACAATGTAATATTAAGACTACATTTAAGGAAAAGTTGCCCAGTGTTCCATTACCCAGATGCAGCTTTTCATTTCTTGGGATCTCTCATAATCTACTTCTCTGTAAGTATGATGCTCGTTATACAGTGCCTCAAGCCCAGGCCATATGTGATGCACATACACATACATCTGTTAACATAGTTACAAGTCAGTATTTTGTTTTTACTTTACTTAATATCTTACTGGTTTTCTAAACATTTTTAATGACCACATTTTATTTGTCAAGATAGGCTCTCATACTTTGAGTCTGTTCTCTGTTATTAGACATGTAGACTTTTTATGTGTGTTCACCATTTCATGTTTGCTGGAGCTGGGAGAGCCAGTGAAGGGAGCGGTCAGGGATTGGGGGGAGGGGACTCAGTTTGCTGGTACCAAAGCAATAGCCAACATGTGTTCATATTTTTAAACAGGAACAAGGTTCTCGTGTGTCCCATGAAATCTGCTCCTGTCATGTTGACCCTTTCAGATTCCAAACATGTTGTTCTGCCGGTAGACGACGACTCCGATTTGAACGTGGTGGCATCTTTTGATAGGCGAGGAGAATATATCTATACAGGAAATGCAAAAGGCAAGGTGAGCTCTGAGTTTAAGTGACGAAAGGCCAGGCATCTGCTTTGGCTCATATTTATTTCTTCTGCTTAAGTTTCTTTTATCCCTTGAATAATTTCTCAGCTGAAATATATAGCTAAGTTTTCTTTCATGCCTTAATAATGATTTCTGTACTTTGAATTAGAGTAGACTGAGTATTTGATTTAGGTAAGAATGGAGACAGTGTGGTGGCTTATTTTGTATTTTTTCTAGCACTTGGGAAGCAGAGATGGGAGGGTCACTCCAAGTTTGAGGACAGTCTGAACTGGATAGTGAGATCCAGGTTAGTTTGGGACTACATAGCAAGACTTATCTCAAGAAACCTAAGACCAAAAAAAAAAAGAAAAAGAAAAAGAAAAAAGAAGGCTTGAATATAGCTTAGTTGTCAGATGCTTGCCATGTGCACATAAGGCCCTGGGTTTAACCCCAGCAACAGAAAAAAGCAAAAAAAAAAAAAAAAAGGACAGAAGGTTCTTGACCAGTTAGCAGTGGTAAAGAAGAGAGTAATATTTAAAACAACCAGAACACACTGAGGAGAATGTCTTAATATCTAGTTGTATAAAACCCAGTGAAACATGGTATAATTCAGGCCAGTTTAACTCTATTGTACTGAGACTATCATCTTTCTTTTTTTCTTGTTAAACTTGCTTTTTGGGATGTTTGGAAGTGTAGAGTTTTAGGGGGCAGTACATTGTAAGTGTTTCTTCTAGTAGCAGTTTTTTTAACATTGTGGTTAAGACATATATTAA
The DNA here is from genome assembly GCA_026225945.1 of Cricetomys ansorgei. Taxonomy (NCBI): domain Eukaryota; kingdom Metazoa; phylum Chordata; class Mammalia; order Rodentia; family Nesomyidae; genus Cricetomys; species Cricetomys ansorgei. The sequence goes on from JAMJFZ010001789.1 coordinate 3,395,047, forward strand.
CAGCTGTAGAGTGTGTGTAGAGCTCCATGTGTGAGGTCCTGGGTTCTATCCCCAGTACTGAAATGAATAAATAAAGAAGATACACACAAACTTTATCCTGTTAAGCACTTTAGAATGTAAGCTTGGTGGTACTCAGTGCATTCAAACCTCATCACCATGCTCTGCAGAGCTCTTATCTGGTAAACTGAATTGCTGTTCCCATCCCTGGCAGCCATTTTTTCCTGTTGCTGAATTTGACCCCTGTAAGCTATTTATGGAACTGAAATTATACCATATTTTCCCATTTGCAACTGGCATAGCTCGTACAGCATATTATCCTCAGGGTAACTGTTGTATTGTACATCAGAATTTCCCTCCTCTTCAAAGTTTAATCATATTGTATGTGTCTGCCACATGGATTCTTGGGTTGTTTTTCACTTACTGGCTGTTGTGAATAATGTTAAACGTCATGTTTTAATAGTATTTCATTAAAACTCTATACTTTATTGAAAGACATAAAACATAATATCAGTTAATAAGATTGAATATATAGGAATAGAGATGTTTAGATTTTTACTAAGTCTCTGTACAATTTAAAAACAAGCCAAATCCAATTCCTATTAATCATCAGAATATTTATTTTTTTATTTTTGTTCTTTAAACTTCAGATCTTGGTACTAAAAACAGACTCTCAGGATCTTGTTGCTTCCTTCAGAGTAACAAACGGGAACAAGCAATACTACAGCCATTAAGTCAATTGAGTTTGCCCGGAAGGGGAGGTGAGCAAGGCCTTGTCTTTGTGTGTATGGAGTTTTTGTATTTTGTTTTTGGAGCAGAGTCTTACTACATAGCTCAGGCTAGCCTACATCTTGTGGTCCTCCTACCTCAGCCTAGAGATTACAGAAATATACCATGCCCAGTACAGTCTTAGATTTTCTTTAGGGTTTCCCCCCCCACCCCCCTTAGGTGAATGAAATGCAAATAAAGTCTCAATGCTTAGAATCAGATTCAGATGCCTGACATAGCACTGAGTAAAGATTTTGAATATTTAATATTTAAATTTATTTAATATTTATTTATTTAATTAATTTATATTTATTAAATATTTAAATATTAAATTTTAAATATTTAAATATCACTTAACTTATTTTTAGCAGCACTAAGGATAGAACCCCAGGGCCTCCATCCTTCTAGACAAGTGCTCTAAAACTGAGGTCCACCTCCAGTCCCAAATATGTTTATAACCTGTGTCAGTTAAGGTTACTATTGCTGTGATGAAATACCATAACCAAAAGCAACTTGAGGAGGAATGGTGGGTTTATTTCACTCACAGTTCCATATAATAGTTTGTTATCAAAAGCAGTGAGGACAGGAATTCAGTCAAGCAGGGCAGGAACCTGGAGGCAGGCAATGATACAGAGGCCATGGAGGAGTCCTGCTTAGTGGCTTGCTCATAAGGGCTTGCTCAGCCTGCTTTCTTACAGAACCTGAGACCACCAGCCCAAGGGATGGCACCACCCACAATGGGCTGGATCCTTCCATCAGTCAATAATTAAGAAAATGCCCTACAGCCAAATCTTATGGAGGCATTTTCTCCATTGAGATTCCTTCCTTTCAGATAACTCTAGCTTGTGTCAAGTGGACAGAAAACTAGCTAGCTAGCACGTAACCTGAACTGATGTTACAGAATTCATACTGCAATGGAGCATGCACATAAATAAAATGTGCTAACTGGTTAATTCTAGACATTCCCCTAAGTTTGTAAGATGTAGATGGATTGACAGAAATAAGAAAAATGGCTTGTTAGTCAGCAGTAGCACTCATTTTCTCCTTTTTTAGGAGTATTCATAGTGTTTAGGGTACATTTCTCTTCATAGTGCTTGGTGTATCTGGGGCTTGAACTTGGAGTCTCATGCATGCTAGACAAACACTCTACAACTGAGCCACAGCCCAGCCACTCAGTTGCTCTTGAGTTGAAAATAATTAAGTCATGTAAAAACAATTAAACAAGAAAAAGAGGCAGGGCGGTGGGCAGAGTTTGTCAGGGTTCCAGAGCTGCCCTGCCGCCTCAACTCAAGGCTCCCACAGCCCCTCACGTGTTCGAGGAATGGGCGATGCTATAATTTTACCGGGTCCAGCGAGAAGAACTATGAGAATCTGGAGTGGTTGGAAAGACACAGTTGCGGTGGCAGATCTGGAGGAACCTTGGACTGTGAGTTGAGAGTAGAAACATGGTGGAACGGGATGGTGACGTTGGCCTGCAGTGTGGAAAAGAGGCGATCTGGGCACCATTGCTGCCTGCAAGGCAGGGGGTCCCACTCGGCCCATGGTTTCTGCCCGAGATTCTGCCTATGGCATGGAGGTATGAGACTCAAGGAGAGTCAGGAATAGAGAAGAAACCACAACAGGCACCACAGTTACCTGACAGGCCAGGGCCCTCAGCACATGGGTGCTGCTGAGACATAGAAGAGGCAGGCTGTGGGGGAAGTCAGAGATGGAGGATCAGAGCTGCAGACTTAACTCAAGATGGTGGCAGGGCAGTAAGCAAAATCCAACAGGGCTGTGGTTGCCACCTCTCACCTCCACTGAGGACACCCCAGGCTCCTTGAGTATTTGTGGGCTGGGATAACTATACTGGTGCCTAGTCAGGCAGGAGGAACTTTGTGAGTTAAAGGTGGTTGGAAAGACAGGTCCGTAACACACCTGGAAGATCTTCTGGCAGTGAGTGGAGAGGAAGGATGGTGGAGCAGGCCTGCAGGCTTGGCCTGCACGGAGCACACCGAACTGGAGACATAGTTGCAAACAGGATGGAGGACAAGGGAGGCGTCTCTGAGAGGGAAGGGTGCTTGGGATGTTATGAGGCTGAGGCCACAAACTAGCCACCCTATTGCAACCTACCAGGCTGGAGCTGCCACTTGGAGAATGAAGCAGAGAGAGATAGACCCAGGAACCCAGCAGACGGGAACAGTGATGCTAGGAGACAGGGCTAGAAGCAGGGGCAGGCATGAGTGTGCAGCCAGCACTGACAAAAGATAGGTCCTCAGACATCCAGGTCCTCAGACATCCATGTGCCTATGAGATGCCCAGGTGCCTGTGGGAGGACCAGATCCTTGTGGGAGGGCCGGGTACATACAGGAGGCCTGGGTGACTATGGGAGGCCCAGGAGCCTGTAGGCTGTCTTAGTGCCTATGGGATGTCTGGATGATTTCAGGAGGCCCTTTGGCTGTGGGCTTGGTCTCTGGGACCCAACTTCTAGTCGAACATCATTTTGCTTGGTCTCGAGCTAGTATGGGCCAAGTGAGTGTCTATCATCAGAGCAGCCTGCTGCCTCCAAGATCTGTGGTGATGCCCATGATCCATGCTCCTACCACACTAGCTGGACTTAATTTTCTTTTCTTTTTTTGACGGCACAGGGGTGGGAGGGTGGTAAAGGGATGAATGGGAAGAGAGTGTTATCAAGATGCATTGTATGAACTCAAATTATTAATAAAAGTATTATAAAAAGAGAAAGAGGCCATGAAGTTGAGATAGAAGGTGCAGAGGGTCGCATAGAAGGGGTAAAGAGGGGGAAAGGGAAGGGAGGCAATGATGTAAGTATATTATAATTTAAAAATAGAAAAGTATACTATTAACAATAGTTGCCAATAAAGTCTGTAAGACAATGATAAAAAACATAAACAAATTTTCATTTTCATTATAATAAAAAGTTAGCTATTTGAAAGTGACATATTTAAGGCCAGAGAACTGGCTCAGCTGGTAAAGAGGCTTGCTACCAAACCTGATGACCTGAGTTGTACCCTCAGGTCCTACATAGTGGAGGGAGAAAACTGACTCTTCCAGTTGTCTTCTGACCTTCCTAAGTATGCTATGACATGTGCATCTCCTCCTCAAATAAATAGAGTAAAAAAACGCACATCTAGCTTATTGACTCATTAATAGTCATACTGTGTTTGAAACGGACCAGATAAAGTATTTAATTATTGAACATTATTCATTATGAACTGTGAATTGAGTATGCTGACTTTGTTTCAGAGCTCTTGGATCTTAGTTAATCCAGTGTGAACATACAAGGTTTGAGAATAAAGCACATGTATTTTCACTTTATTGGTTTGGAAAGTGACAGAAAGATATGTAAGCATTGAATCTTGGACATTTTTAGTTTCTCTCAAATTAACTAGTTGATCTGTGATGCTGGTCTAGATAGTAGTATGACAAAATATTAACCAGGACAGGTTTCTGACTTGTCGACAATCTCTGCTTTCTGTAGTTGCTTTCTAATTAACACAGCAGATCGGATAATCAGAGTTTATGATGGCAGAGAGATTTTAACGTGTGGAAGGGACGGAGAGCCTGAGCCTATGCAGAAACTGCAGGACTTGGTGAATAGGTAGGTATTGTGGCAGGAGAGTGTGTGACCGACCTTCCCCGGGCTCCAGCTCCAGTTCCTCCTGGGGACATTCTTTGTTTTTTAGGACCCCATGGAAAAAATGTTGCTTCTCTGGGGATGGGGAATACATAGTGGCAGGCTCTGCCCGGCAGCATGCACTGTACATCTGGGAGAAGAGCATTGGCAACCTGGTAAAGATCCTGCATGGGACCAGAGGGGAACTCCTGCTGGACGTGGCTGTGAGTAGAGCAGGGAGTTGCTTTGGCTGCTCACACACTCTGGAATGGCTTGAATCTGTTCTGACGAGCAATTCTTCTCTCTCTTAAATTACAATCTAGTGGCATCCAGTTCGACCCATCATAGCTTCTATTTCTAGTGGAGTGGTGTCCATTTGGGCCCAAAATCAAGTAGTAAGTATTTTTCTAGTTGATTTGCTTTGAAATTAGATACTTCTTTTTATCAGAAAACCTTTCTATAGGGCATGCTAAACACCACCTTCATCACTTTGTTTTGCTTCTGATCTTGCAGCCTAATTAAGTTCGTTATATTTAGTTTCACTTCATTTCAGAAGGACATTCTTAGTCCTGAGCTGTTTTCCAACTTTGCTTCCATGTATGAACACTTTCTGCAACCTTTTAACATTTCTTTTGCTTTTCTTATTTTCTGTTCAGTTATATCTGTGAACACTTTTAAAGTATATTTAAGGAAGATTAAAGGAAGTAGTTATTTAGGAAAGAAATGCAGTTAATATCTTGAAGTGTTTATGTAGAAAATAAGATGGTAAATACTTAGATACCTAAGATTTTATTCTCTTGTCCCACATTTAGTCTTAGAATGCCTAGTCTGTTTGTGTTTCAGTGCAGGTTGTCAGGACTTATCCTGTTACTGACTTTCCATGTACTGACCCTTCTGTTTTTTGTAGGAAAATTGGAGTGCATTTGCTCCAGATTTCAAAGAGCTGGATGAAAATGTAGAATATGAGGAAAGAGAATCTGAATTTGATATTGAAGATGAAGATAAGAGTGAGCCTGAGCAGACAGGTGATGCTTCTCAATTACAGATAGTATTTCTAGAAAGAATGATTGTTTTACTTAATATTTGTACTTTGTGTTGTAATTGTATTTTAGTGCTTCATCTGCCACCTTTTTTCCTTAAGCATACATAGTTTTCACGGTGCTTGAGGAGTCTTGATTTATATTCTAGTTAAGGGTTCACATGGACATCACCAGTGCTCAAGCAGCTCTCTTGACTTTTCATCTGTATTTCCTGATGAATCACAGATGATTAAATGAGGATTTACATGCAGCACCCTGCAGAACACAGAGATGTGCTCAAGCTCAGCTTGTGCCATGTCTTCTGTTACGTCTTTGTCAGTAGAAGAAAGGTCAAGAGCACATGCTCAGATGCCAGACAGCTTTGGGCAGGGTACTTAAGGTTGAATCCCTCATCTCTAAGGTAAGGTAACGGTGGCACCCATCTCTTTGCATTGTAGAGGATAAATGGATCATGTAAAGCACTTAGTGTGTGCCCAGCCTGTAAGAAGAACCCTGAAGTCTTTTAATATTATAACCATTAGATACTTCATTGTTATTTTTAATTTTATCTTGAAATTTCTGAAAATAGGAACCCCTTGAAAACAAAGATCTGGCTCTTTTGCTGCTGTTTGGAGACAGAGTCTCAATAAGTAGCACAGCCTGACATCAAACTCCCAGTCTTTCTGCACCAACCTCCCTAGTGCTGAGATTACATGTGTGCATCACCACTGCCTTGAGATTTGACTTATCTCCATGGTATCTAGCACAGAATTTTGTCCATAGTAGGTGTGTGTGTGTGAATGTTTACTGTGTCCAGCTGGTGCTGTAATTAATGGACAGATCTGTGACACCTGGGCTACTCCATGGTGCTGGGTTTTAGAGAATCAGAATTGAAATTAGATCTCTCCAGCTTGACAACTGATCTTCACTTTTGGATGTTAGTAACTTACATGTCAATGGGTTGGTTTTAGGAATACCTCCAGGGATGCAGAGCACTTTCGGATTATGTTTTGTGAACCTTCTTAGATGTCCACATAAATCAGTCCCTCTTGTCTCCCCACCAAGCTCACTGCATATTGTTTTATGGTAGCATTTACTGTGTTATGTTGAAGTGATCTCTGTCTGTTTCCTGGGTAGACCAGAAGACTTTTACTGAAAAGTCATCCCCAGCTCTCTTTGTTGTCACTATTTCCAGTGTTAGTGTCTAGTGGGAATTCAGCCCCTTGTTAAGTGATTGAGTGAAAGAACTATCGGGCTATCTCAGGCAAACCTCCCAGTGTTCTTTCTTTCAGGGGCTGATGCTGCTGAAGACGAGGAAGTGGATGTCACCAGTGTGGATCCCATTGCTGCCTTCTGTAGCAGGTGAGTGGCTTGGAAGGCTTGGCTTCGCTCCTGTCTCCTGTGGACTGCCCAGTTCCCCTAGCTGTCCCTTCACTGCTCACTAGTAGGACTAGAGAACAGTCTTTGCTGAACAAAATGTGATATAGATTTTAAGAAACTGAAGTAAAGCCCAGTGTGGTGGTTCTCACCTTTTTATCTAACACTCAGGGAGGCAGATGTAGGTGAAGCCACAGTGATTTACATAGCAGGTTCCAGGACAGCCAGGCTACATAGAGAAATCCTGTCTCAAGGACAAATACCAGGAAACTGCAGTAATGAACTTAGGATATTCATGGTTACTGATTTCACTATCCTGTTACCCAGTTTCTTTTTATCTTGACTTTCTCAAAGTCTAGATCTGTAACTGTTGTGTATACTAAATGTAGGTGCTAGAGGAAAGGCTGAAGGGCTTGTGGTTTAAGCAACTATCTCCTCTTTTTTCCAATCTCTTGTCTGATCCTGTTCCAAATAGTGATGAAGAGCTGGAAGATTCAAAGGCTCTGTTGTATTTACCCATTGCCCCTGAGGTAGAAGACCCTGAAGAAAATCCATATGGCCCCCCACCGGATGCAGTCCCAACCTCCTTGATGGATGAAGGGGCTAGTTCAGAAAAGAAGAGGCAGTCTTCTGCAGATGGGTCCCAGCCACCAAAGAAGAAACCTAAAACAACCAATATAGAACTCCAAGGAGTGCCGAATGATGGTAAGAGCTACCTCTTTACTTCTGGTGCCATTTATTTATACTGTTGGGCACAAATAGTGCCCAAATAAGTAATTTCCTATTTGAGCCATTTTCTCATGAGTCTTTCTGAACTGCTCTACAGCTCTGTAATGATTGCATTTGTTTTCGCTTATTTTAAAATTGGGATATTCTGCTTTCTGTACCCTGCCTAAGATGGCACACTTTGTCTTCTGATGCACAGTTCAGAATTTGTTTCCCTGAACTGTTCATTTTTTTTGTTTTTCCCATAGAGTGATTTTACTGCCTGATAAAGTGCCAGTTAGACCTGCATGATCATTTCTTCCGTCCTGCTTTTACAGTGGGACTGGGAGCTTTTATTACCATGTGTTGCAACGATTTGCTAGGGGAAGGGGTGGTATTACCATTAAACATCTTCCATTCTTTTCTCCTACAGCTAACAGTAAATCAGTTAATTACGCAATGATACAGTCTCTGATGTGCATACTCTATTCCAGGCAACAGTGTATAATTTTCCATATCATTGCTCATATTTACATCAACTCTGCAAATTAGTTTATTATTCTTGCTTTACAAAGGAGAAAAGTTGGGCTAGAGTTGTATAATGTGTCTGTAGATGGAAATATTACTATCTCAGGCAGGTTTCAATAAAGAACAGACAATTCTCCAAGATGCAAACCTGAAAGTCCTAGGTAAAGGGTCCTGCCTCTGCTCTGACCCAGAGCACATGGCCTCCAGGTAATTTGTTGAGGAAAGGTACTGCCCACCAATACAAAGGTCTTGATTGCTTAATGACTAGAACTTTCACAGTACAACAACCCTCAACTTTAGCTAGCTGGCTAACTTGGCACTGTTTTACAGGTGAAGTCAAGACCCCGGGCAAGATATTCCCTGTCCAATGTGTAGGCTGGGGAGGAGATAATGGGGGGCTTCTCTTTTAGCAATAATACAATCAAATGCTTTCAACATAAATATCTCAGTGGACAAAGTAAAATCTGAACAACAGTTGCTCCATCCATGGGTATTGAGTAGACAATTGTTGGTATTCCAAATTAGCATTTTTCTGCATTCAAGAAAGCTGCAGCCATCCACACCCAGAGAGCTGGTTCTAACAACTAAGGAAGGTAACCTGGCAGCAGCTCTAGCTGCCAGATATAGCAGCTGTTTAAGGTTCATATTACTGCATAGAAGAGCATGTAACTTTATAGTATTTGAGAATAAGTTTAAATATTCCATTATATTTGTCCAGGGTCCTACAGAAAATGGTGGAGTTGGGATTCTTGCCGTGGTCTGTTCATTTATTTTCTGATTCCTTATGCCTGTGCTATGTGTTTGTGTGCTATACACTCCTGTTCAGGCTTGGATCAACTAAGTGTGAGTGGGTATTTTTAACTGGTTTTCAATTTGGAGTTGCTATAGTGTGGTATAAACCATGAAAACTTTGTATGCCTGATGGTCTAGCAAGTATTTGTCAGTTTAGTAGCCATTCTTTTGTAGTTTTAAAAATAATACAGTTTTTTTTCCTAGATGCAATGTCCTTTGCATTCACAGGTCTAGTTGGGATGCAGGACCGGTGTGGTATGAACTGTTTTTAATGGATGTCTGTCCTTTTGCAGAAGTCCATCCACTACTGGGTGTGAAGGGGGATGGCAAATCCAAGAAGAAGCAAGCAGGCCGGCCTAAAGGATCAAAAGGTAAAGAGAAAGATTCTCCATTTAAACCGAAACTCTACAAAGGGGACAGAGGTTTACCTCTGGAAGGATCAACGAAGGGTAAAGTGCAGGCGGAACTCAGCCAGCCCTTGACAGGTAAGGACACATTGGGAGCACTTGTCTGGCTTGCTTTGTGGCCTTGCTTTGTACAGCTCCTGACTTCCTTTAACTGCAGTGGGATTTTCCCTCCCTTACTTCCTTCCTTCTCCCCAGCATCAAGTAATCTTTCAATTTTAAGCTCCTAAGGGCAAGCTAAACCAAAATTGGCTTAATTCATTGGCTTTCAACCTTAGGTCCATAAATAGATTCAAAGGTCCCATATTCTCCAGATACATACAAAGTATTATATAACTGTTTTGTGGGGAAGAATGCCTACTTTCCATTAGGTTCCTATAGGAAAGTCTATGACCCTCAAAGATATGAGCCTCCAGTTAATACCTTTCTTAGTTTTTAGGTTGCCCTAGGTATTTTGTTTTATTTTTTAAATTTTTCTTTGTGGATGGTTCTTTAGTTTTCTTTTTTTTTTTTTTATTTTTGCCTCAGACAAGTAGCCAGAAATACAAGGTGATTTAACGAAGTGCCTGATTGTTAAACTACAGTGTCTTCATGTTGTTCAGATTCTCCAAGTAGTGGTGTTCTAGAGAAAGGAGGAAGTTTTTTATCAGTACTATAATGTAAAGAAGAAAACAAGGCTTTGAGGTTCCCCCAATATCTGGAAATAGGAAGAAATTGCCAAAAAGACACAATGTAGCTTCTTAACATCTCTGTGTCATTTTTGATTGTGAGCCTTTAACATCTGAGCCATCTTCAGCCCCCCTAACATATAATATATGATTGAGGGAGCTTTGTCAAGGAATGGAAATTCCTAGAAAATACCTGTGAACCATTTAAGTGGTGTTTGTTTGAAAAATAACAATCAAGCTAGAGCTCATTTTCACTAGATATCCTTGGGATTTGAAAGTCTGTATCTAGCCATTAAATCAGCAGTTCTCAACCTGTGGGTCTTTATCCCTTTGGGGGTTGAATGACCTTTTCATAGGGGCCGCCTAGGCGGTCTGCATATCAGATATTTACATTAGAATTCATAACAGTAGCAGAATTACAGTTGTGAAGTAGAGGTGAAAATAATTTTATGGTGGGGTCACCACAACATGGGGAACTGCAGTAAAGGATCACAGCATTAGGAAGTTGAGAACCACTGCATTAGACTATGCATAGATGAAAACACAAATACTGAATCTGTACACTAATGTTATTAGGGTCAAAAAAAGTTTGCAATAAAGTTTTTAACTGTGTGTGAGATGCATACTGGATATTTATGCAGGCCAGCATTCCAGCCTGTTCTAGTAAGAGTAGGTGCCTGTCTCCAGGGTCTTTGTGAAGCCTTTGTTGAGCCTCAAGGTTGGAGGAAGTACTGAGGCATTAAAGGCTCTAGTAGCAGGTACTTCATGTGGCTTTTTGTGTTCTAATTATTTTTGTTAAGCACTGAAGTGGGTCAGCCTTAAAGGGAGGCGGCTTTATCCTTTAGCAACTTTATCCTTAAGGAGGCTTGCCCGTGGGGGATCAGGGAAAGTATACATTTTATAAGGGGCAGAGCAGCTTCAGGTCCTACAGCTCCTCGTGACTGCATGCAGCGTGTGCTTCTCTGTGCAACTATGTGTCTTTCTTCCCATGTCCTCCTTTCTTCTCAAGTCTTGGCTCATTGATCTTTTCCTAAATGGAAATCTCCAGAACAGATTAAATATCTGAGTGCTAAGGAGCAGGATCATTAGCCAAACCTCAGTAGGGAGCTTGAGGCATGGTTCCAGGACTTCAGAGGGTTGCATGTGGTTTTGCTAACAGTAAAGTATAGTTTGGAACTTTGAGATGCTGCAAATTTGTTTGTGACTGGTGACACTGGATGTCCCAGATAATTCTAGAAATAGTGCTTTAAAGATAAACTGTTATGTCTTCTGTGTGGGATTCATTTGTTAAGATAAGGGCTTCATTCAATAGCACAGTGGTTTTCGTTAGCAAAAACTAGACCTACTGCTGATTTGCCTGTGGCCCTCCAAAGGCCTCTGAGGAAAACTGGTATGTTCACAAATAACTCATGTTAGTTGATACTTCAGAGATTTTCAATGAAAGAACATGTAGCCATTATCTTCTACCAGGTATTAAGAAATAAAACTCATCCAGAATGCCTATAGCAGAGATCTCTTTGAAAATTGGCCCAAGGTTTGGGGATGTAGGCCAGTGTTAGAAGTTGCCGTGTGTGCAAGGCCCTGGGTTCTACTCTCAGCACTACAGGATTGTGTTAAAGGTTCATTTCTGTGGATTCCCTTTAACTGGACAGCTTTTGCATTAGTATCAGATTTTTGAAGGCAGAATTGTAGGTGTGAACTGTGTTATGCCCATTAGCTGGATAAATGTCAACTGTTTATTAGTTTGTGCAACTGGCCAATTACCACAGAATCCATTTTGTAACCCTAATTACTCTAATAAAAAACTGCCATTATCTGTTGTGTGTTACAATAAGAGAGTAAGGATTTCAGGGGGATATTGGAAGACTAATAGACCACTGTTAATGTGGAATCTGGGGCTACTGAAAATTCTTTCATGTCCCACAGCTCATTAATGTTGAGTGGCATAGGGCCAGCACTCATGAAGGATACTTTGTGTAGAGGGAGCCTGGTAAGGGTAGCCCTAAGTTGGGGACTCTCCAGGGACAGCCTGCTAATACCATCTGTCTAATATCTCTGTTTCTGCTACCGTAACTGTCCTTGAGCTTGAGATGAGAGCACAAGGTTCCTTTTCCTTGTTACCCAAGACCTGAGGTTCCCAGCAGTAAACCTCATCAGCAAAATGCCACAAAGGACAGTCTGTCACATATAATCCCCACCCCACCCCCGCCCATGGTAGCCACCAGTGGCTTGATACACACATGAATGTATTGAAGGTGGCAAAGGCCAAAGTGAGCAGAAGAGGAGCTGTTTAGAGAAATGGGCATCATGTGGATTGTCCTACGTTGGGCCACTCTGTAACTACTGAGTGCCTCTGGAGCTAGGCCCATTTCATCACTACCACAACCATAGTTTTAAATGCCCGGTAGGAGTGAACTGTTCATTTGTCCTCCTCCTTCCTCCTCTCTTTTTTTAGAAATAGTCAAAGACTAATTCATGGATTTTACTAAGACTTGATACCTAGTTTGATATTCTTTCTCATTCTGTGTGATATTCCTAGCTAACCAATGAAGGATTGAAATCATGTCCAAGTGTTCTCTTTGGCCATCCTGAATTGGGTCCTTCCTGGGAAAAACCAAAAGTAGCTGTTCATCTTAAGCTGAATTTTTCTTAGTATTTTACTGCTGGAGATTTCCTGTATGATGCAACTAAATATTGTTTCCATGGGACAGATGCTGCAGGTCTTTGTCAAGCTGTTTTCTTGTATATATTACCTTGCTAATAGTATTGCTTGCTTTGAATTTAATTTGTTGCATAATGCTTCAGTAAGCCTGTATGTGTGAATATGCATGCATGTCTTTCATAAGAATGGGGATGGTGTAGAAAACTGAACTGTTTTGGACAGTAGAAGGTGCTCACCTTTAGTTGTCTTGAGTGCCTGTTATTGAAGTTGTTAACTTGTGATCAAACCCCTTTTTTCCAAATGATTAAAATGATGGTGCTGTGTTAATTTGTAAACTGAAAACTCAGTTGGTCAAGGTACCTATGGGAGCAGTCAGTGAGACCAGCATAAAAGAAGCAAAACGAGCAGAGTTTTAGTAGACTGTATTCTGTTAAGTTTAAATAAATTCAGGAAATTCTTTGTTTTTTTATCGGTGATTTGAAAAATAAGTGCCAAATATAAACTATCTTTTGAAATTACAAAGTTTTATTTTTAACAACATAGCATTTAGTGAAGAGTTTGTATCTTGTCCTGTTTCGATCTGTTCTCAGCAAATGTGAGTGTTTGTTGTTGGTTTTCATTTGTATTAGAGCTTCATTTTAAAAATAACACTCAGAGCAACTTTGTAAATGAATTGTTTTCTTTCATTATTAGGCAGTTAGTTTTCACCGTTTCACCTCCAAGCATCATAAAATCCTTCATTTAAGTTACATCCAGGAAGCTTTTCTTCACCTTGGTCTCTTTTTATACTTCCTAGTTAATTTCACAGCAGCCTATTTAAAGATGTTCCTCAGAAGTTGAACAGCTTCTATGGAGTCGTCAGGGAAGTGGTTATTTGATTTACTATTTAGTTAGGATTTATTCACTTACCAGTTCTTGGTACATGGAACATAGTAGTTTTCATCAACATCGCACCTTTTCTGGGTTTCCAAGCTGATCCGAATGTCACTCAAGGAACAGTGGAGCTTGAACAGGGGATGTCTCGTTCACTGTTAATCTTTAGTGACTGATTAGTCTAATGTATGAAAGACTGAAAGGTTCCGTACCCTGGAGTTACTTTGTTGACTGTGATTGCCTGAGAGCCTGGTTATCAGCTTTGCAATCGTGTAGAAGCTCATCCATTTACACTCCCTCTGCACACATTGGGACAGTTGGTGGGGATTTGGAGCTTAGATTGGCAATTACTTCAGTGAATAATGATTGGGAGCTGGGCTGTATATTTTTCTTCAGAGGGAGACATTCTTGACTCATATGTGCCTGAAATGCTAAAGGAAATCATTTCGTGTCTAATCTCTTCAGCAGGAGGAGCAATCTCAGAACTGCTATGAAGTCGGTGAAACTCTTCGTTCTTCTCACTTTGTCGTCAGGTAGCCTTTGGACAGTGTAGCCAGTCATTTGAGATTGGCTTTATTTGAAAACAAAGGCCTCTGCCTCCCACCCAGGAGGTGGAAGGAGTGGATTTTATGTTTGAATGAAGAAGTGAATTATGGAAGAAGAGCACATGTCCCTGCCTTCCTTTCAAGCATAAGTCCAAATAGGCTCTCAGGAATGAGGATGCGTGAAGACGTCAGGAGATTTGACTCGCTTCAACTTCACACTTGGTTGTGTTGCTGGTGAAAATGCCCATGTTTTGTTCACCTAACTGTTGAAGTCAGCCTTTGGACATGTCATTTCCCATTTCCTGCTCGCCTTCCATTCTCAGTGCATGTCCTTGAGTGACTTGTTCTTTTCTGAAGTTTTGCTACCAGTGTCCTAGGAAAACCGATGCATTTTCTGTTTCTTTCATACGTAACTTTCCCCTTCCAGAAGCTTCCTGTATTTCTATATTGTGTATAAAGGTTGGGCAGAGAAGCGAGTGCTTGAAAGATTTCAAATTGGCAGAACGGGAAGGAAGGACCATAGAAGGCCCCTGTCATTCTGTCTTACCACATTTTGCTCAGGAGGCTGGGCTTAGAGAATCAGGGGTTTCCTTTGCATTGCATGCTTTCCAGTGTCAGATCTGTCTGAATAATCATGGTTTTTGGATATGATTCGTTTTATCCATCTCCAGCTAAGAATCATCAGTAGTTTGTGTATTACTTTACCTGTGTTGACTTCCAGAGTTAGAAACAAAGCAAGGTGCGTTTCTCCACAAGCTTCTTTTTTATGGGGGTGGGGCACCTGAGTTAGGACTGACATGAAACACCCCCCCAAATCAAAGCAGCAGCTGCTTGCTTCAGATCGAAGATCAGGTTCATTCGTTAAATCATTGCCTGTGGAGAACCTGTCCCACCAGCCATAGCGTGTCCCTTCCTGGAACCAGGCCCCTTTACTGTGTTTTCACTCACTTCCTTTCTGTGAAAGGTTGCTTAGCTTTTTTTTCTTTCTTTCTTTTTTTTTTTTTTTTTAACCCTTTCTCACTCTGGCTCTCTGCATTTGCTGTTCTTTTAATAGAAATAGCAAATTGGATGGATGTATACAATAAGTGTTTGAAATTTTCTGAAAATCCAAAGTCAGGAAGCCAAGTGTGGAAATGGTTAGTAATGTTTCTGGGGATAGCTTTTGGCTTGCCCTGGGTCCTACTTTCTCAGCACTGAAAGGGGATTCAAATACTATGCTAATTGTGAAATCTCTATCAGTTGGTGGCGGCTCCTTCAGATAGCCAAACCCGTTGATTGCTTTTTATTGTGGGGTAGAAGTGACAGCAGACATGGCAGGAAGTCTCCAGAGTCGCTGCTGGTGCTGCTTCCTCAAGTGTGAGTGAGACCAGTGGTTGTGATTGGTAAGCGGCTCACAGGACGCTTTGTTTGCAGACACTGTACCCATGCCGCGTCTGGGCAGCTGCAGCAGTGTGCCGACTGACGCGGGGTTCTGCCTTCCCTGTGCGAAGTGGCTTGATTTCCTTCATCTGTGTGTCTGGATGCTAATGTGTCCGTTTCCATTAACTGGCTACTGGTAAATCAGCCTAAGCCCTGCCAGACTGTCTCTGGCAGGAGCTCCTAATAATTATTTATGCTTTTGGAATTTTTTCATGATCTAAAACCTTCCGTCCACTTCCAGCCAGGATATTTTGATTTGTGTAATATATGTATATTCCCTTCTTCCCTTTGTCATCTTCCCTGCCGCTCCGTTTTGTTTCTTAAAATGTTCTGTAGTTTTATACAAGATGAGACTTAGCCTTGGGTACTTCTTGCTAAAGCTTTAATGCTTTGTAAATAAAATTGGATGTTTATTAAACTACAAGTATAGATATCCGTTTGTAAACACTGCCAGCTTCTGGAACTCAGCAGCCACTTTGTGTACAACAGGAGATACATGTGGAGTTTAGATCTTTTTCTGTGGTCATTTGGATCTGGAAAAGTCAGGCAGTTTGGATTTCTTCTCTTGTACAAACTAGAAATAAGTGATTTGAGCCAAAAGCTGGTTTAATAAAAAAGATCATCTAGGAATTTCTCTTTTGATATTTTTTAACTCAGTTAAGCTTTGAAGACGCCACAGTATTCTGGGAGATTACAGAAATGCACCCCAGAGGTTCTAGACTTCCAAGGATCTTTGTTTAAATATAGTTAAATTCTTCCTTGTTAGTCATTTTCTCTGATTAAGTAACTTTAACATTTATACTGAATTTTCATTGTCTCATAAAGAATGTCTCAGAGACTCCAGTGGCATGGATTGAAATACCAAGTCTACTGACTAACTTGTCACTAAGAACCATCTTCAGCGTCATAGCTGTTTCATAGCAACCGTTAAGCAAACAATGAGCTCCTCGGTTCTGTGAGGTAAATAGAGCAGACTAGAGTCAAACAGCGTCATTAATTCTCACACCTAGCCATGTCCAGTTCCCTTGGAAAAGGAGAAAACCTGGAACAGATCAGGAGCTGCCTCTGCCACAGCCTCACTTGTTCATTTGGAAGGGTGTGTTGGACAAAATTTTCATACACACCCTTTCACACTCCTGTGTAGCTGAAAATGACCTGAACTTCTCATCTCTGTTAATGCTGGGGTACGGAATATGCCACCACACCCAGTGTGTGCGGTGCTGAGGATCGAACCCAGGGCTTCATGCATGCTAGACCAGCACTCCGCTGAGCTTTTTCCTTTGAGACAGTCTCACCATGTAGCCCAGGCTGACCTTGAATTTGTCAGCAGTCCTGCCTCTGCTTCCAGGATTGGCACCACAGCTTTCTTTCCGTTCCTTTAAAAGACTTTACAAATGAAGGTAGTTGACAGTGGGAAAAGTGTTTTCAGGTGCAGTGTTCAAAGTGATTTCCTGAAATGGACAGGGAGACCTTGGCTTTCAAAGGAAGAAAAATAGAAATTTGGGGAGTCAAGTGACTCCAGTCTAGAGTAACTTTTTTAATAGATACGGTTTAGGAGCATTTATAGTAAATAATTGAAAGCATTCAAACATCCCAACCTGCCTCACCTTTCTCTTAGGGTGTTGTTTTTTTTTTAAATTGGGTCAGATTTAGCTTTGGAATTTGAAACTGTCACGGTTTGGAGGAGAAGGGAAGAGCTAACTGATACATGTGGGATAATGTGGGAGCTCACTTCCGTTTTGAGGTCTTTTTCTCGAGCCTGTGGGTTTAAATTCCTTAGGAGGAAGTGACAAGGGTGGCACCTGGGAAGATGCCCCTAGCGAGCTTCCATAGTCAAACAGCAATATTTTAAGCCTTTTTTCTGTTTTTCTGCTGTGACCCGCCCTGAGAATAAGAACTGCACATCTGTGCGTGTGTCTGTTTTGCCGACAGCTGTGCATCGTAATCTCAAAGCTGGAGGACCCGTGTTATAGCACAATAGAGTGTTCATTTGGAATGCCTGCCGGTAAAATGCCGACTGAGACATGAAGACCGAGGCCACTGGTTTTATCCTTGAGAGCTTGGTGTTGACACTCTACCTGCCGTGGGTGTTGGCGTCACCTAAAACACTGGCCATCCCCAAGAAGCTGCAGCAAGCTGTGGGGAGAGTCGTCATCAATGCCACAGCGTGCACTGTTACATGTGGTCTCGGCTACAAGGAAGAGACCGTCTGCGAGGTGGGTCCTGATGGAGTGAGGAGGAAGTGCAAGTCCCAGCGCTTAGAGTGTCTGACCAACTGGATCTGCGGAATGCTGCATTTCACCATCGCCCACGGGGAGAACTTTGAGCTCAGCTGCCTTAGCTCAGACATCCTGGAGACTGGGCAGGAAGCTTTCCGCTTCACCTGGAAGCTTGCTCGGGGCATCATTTCGACTAATGATGAGATTTTTAAACCCTTCCGAGCCAACTCTCACTTTCTACGATTCAGACCTGCCTATGAGTACGACTCTGGGACGTATCGATGTGATGTGCAGCTGCTCAGAAACTTGAGATTCGTCAAGAGGCTCTATTTTGGGCTGAGGGTTCTTCCTCCAATATTGGTAAACCTGAATTTCCATCAGTCCCTTACCGAGGACCAGAAGTTAGTAGACGAGGGCTGGGAAGTTAACCTTGACAACAATTCTAAGCCTAACCCCCCAAAGTGGCAAAAGAAGGTGGCATCAGCCCTGGGCATAGGAATCGCTGGTGGAGTGGTTGCTGGTGTGTTGGTGAGCATTGCTGTCTGCACCGTGCTGAGGGGGGCTGATGGCAGCTTATAAGCCTTCCTCCTGGGAGGCTGCCTGCCCAGGAAGCAGCACTAGCTTGTAGGGAAGTGTCTTGTCTCTCGGATAGTGAAGAGGCTTGGAGGATACAACCTCATGGTAGTTCAGGGCAGCAGTATCCATCGCTGTTCAGGTTTCCTTGAGGCTAGGTGCTCGGGAGACTCACTGCTGGCTTTGCTCCTGCTTCCAGGGAGAGTTCTGTCTTCCAGGCTTGCTATCCTTTCCACGCTTCACAGCGTGTGTGCCGCTCACCTCCCTTCCTCCTCTCCGAACAGTGTGTATGGACCAGAGGTATTAACAGCAGTTTAGGTGGGAACTGTCTATTTTTGTTCAATAAAAATAACTCACAGTCACCGTACGGCAACCTAGCCCTTTGTTACTTTCTGTAAAATTTCTCACATGTAGAAATGGTTCCCTGGTTGTCCTGGCTCTCATTTTTTCTGGAGGTTTCCTAGAACATGCACTGGACAGATTGTTCTGTATCTCTGTGTGCTTAATGGTTGTAAAGGTTATTAGCAATGACACCCGACTCGTGCTAATAGATTCCCTGCCCTCCCTGTCCCCTTAGATGACCTTCTGAGTTACAGTATGAAATTGAATGTCCTGGCAGAACACAGGTTCCTGGTCATCGCGAACAGGTCTTTGCCTTGCTCCTCCTTTCTTCACTCCATATTTCTCCTTTTTGCACTCTCTGTGTTCTTTGAAAAGTCAAGAGTACCAGTTTCTTATAGCTGCCGAGATCTCCAAGGGAGGACTGGTGTCTTCATTTCTCTTTAGGAAATCCAGTCTTAAGCCCCTCAAGGGTCATTCAGAGAGAGTCTGAGGTACTTGGCTTATAGAACCCTTGGGGGAAAGGCTCTTGGCCACCAGCTGAGAGAGGGATAGCGTTTCTCTTTACCTTCCTCTAGCTGCTGAGCGGCAGAATCCAGAAGGCCATGCTCCTCTTCCTCAGCTGTGCCAGAATCAGCCCGATGGCTTTAAAAGTAAACATTCCTGAACCCCAACCCAGAGATGCTAATTCAGTTCAAATTATGTTCCCTTTACTTTTAACATTAAAAGGTTTAGTGGCCACCTATGTTAGTTACAGCTCTGTGGCTGTGATAAAACACCATGCCCAAAGGGGACAGAGCCCATGATGGCAGCAGAGGCAGCTGGCGGCAGGCGGCTGAAGCAGCAGCTGAGAGCTCATATCTCAAGCTGCAAACAGGAGGCAGAGAGAGACAACTGCAAAGCCCACCCCTAGTGACATACCTTCTCCAGCAAGGTCACATCTATCCTTCCCAAACAGCCATCAAGTAGGACTAAGTATTCAAATGACTTACGGGGGACATCTCATGAAACCACCGCACCACCGACTCTTTGTCAGGATTCACCAGCTGTTAACCTTTTCTCACTTTCGGGCAATTATCTGAAAACTGGACATAGACGTGTGTGTGTGTGTGTGTGTGTGTATGTGTGTGTGCGTGCGTGTGCGCGCACACTCGCAGTGGGGTGGGAAGGTGGGTACATGTGCGTACATGGGTATGGAGGCCAGGCCAGAGGTCATCCTTGATTGTTCTTCAGGTAGTGTCCACTGTGGTTTTGTTTGTTTTGAGACAGGGTCTTTTGCTGGGGCATAGACTCACAGATATGTCTAGGCTGGCCGTCCAGTGAGCAGTAAAAATCCACCTGTCTCTGTCTCTCCAGTGCTGTGTGTAGCTGTGTGTAGTCCAGCGATATATTAATAACATGAGACATATTTAAAGGTCCAAGCCAGACAGACTTGAGCAGAGAGCACAGCACGCCATCCTCCAGCTCCCTGCTTCTTGTCCCAGCAGTGTATTCTTATCTTGAAACCCCTCCTTGCTCTCTTAGAAGTCTCTTTGTATGATCAAGAGATACAGTGGTTTTACTCATTCCAAAACCTTGGCCGTCGGGACCTGTCGCATTTATAGTGGGGTGCCATCCAACACAAAAGGGGCCAGGCCATATTATGTCTAAGCCTCGTCCACATTTATAGTTGGGTAACTACAGGACAATTAGGAGAGGCCAGACCTTTGCTGCCTCCCGTCTGGTGGGGTATTCAATGACCTCTTCGTCAGCAACTCTTTATGTTGAGCTCAGGGAGTAGCTCATATTTACATTGGAAAGCAGGCCGTTTCAGCTATAGAAATCACATCCTGCAGGGCTTCAGGCAGCCAGAGCAACCTACCCTTCACTCAAGAAAATGAACAGTTGCCAGTCTTACATCCAGGTTCTGTTCAGTTTTTCATTTTCAAAACCCTTAAAGCTTTTCAGTGTAACTTTAATCCAGTGTCAAAGATTCATGTGCTGTACTCAGTGTGTTTCTCTTTAGTCTTTTAGCAAGTCCTTGGAGAGTCAGGCTTGTCGCATTGTCTTAGACAACCTGGGCTGGCCGGGTCCTCGTGATTAGCGTCATGAGGAATGGCTGTTCAACATTTTGAGAAGAGCCCTACACAGATGCATACTTACCAGGAGGCTCAGAGTGGGTGAGTTTCAGAAGACCCCGGTCTTGGCCCTGCTCTGCTGCTGTCAACCATGTGACAAAGCTGGTCTCATCTTTGACACAGGTGTTCGTGGAGGCCCAGGGAGACCCCTAGGGTAATCTGTTTTAAACTGGAATGCTAGGCTTGAGGAATGTTGTGTCATTCAGTCCTAGGCAGTTTGCTGAAACATTCAGGGATAGCTCACTGTAAAGAGCCGTGAAGGATTGTTTTGTATGTCAGTGACAACACTGCTGAAGGGTCCTGCTTCACATTTTGTAGATGGAAACCACCTAGGACCAAGCATTGACACTTTTCCAGCATTCTGTCGCAGGCCAGTCATCAAGCCTGAGGTGGGTAGCCCTCGGTTCATAGCCTTCTGTGCCTTGGACTCCTGAATTTTGATTTTGATTTGAAGGATTGATGCTGGATTTGAAGCAACTGAGCAGACAACAAAAGACTTTCATAGGAGCTTTGTAAAGACAATAAGTTAGTCCTAACTGGGCATGGTGGCATATTCCTGTAATCCCAGCTGTTGGGGAGACTGAGGCAGGAGAATTCCAAAATCAAGGATACTCTAGGTGACACAGTGAGTTCATGGCCAGCCTGGACAACTTAGCAAGATATTGTCTCAAAAATGGAAAAACAAAGAAACTACAGAAAGATTAGATGGATGGACGGGTGGGTGAGTGGGTGGGTGGGAGGATGGATGGATGGATGGATGGATAGGGAGAATGCTGGAGGTGTAGCTCAGTGCTCAAGCTCCTGCTTAGCATCTGCGTGGCTCTTGTTTCAGCAACGAGCCCCCTCAATTCAGTTCCCTGAGTTTTGTGCATCTCCTTGCCGTGGGAAGGTAAAGGAGAAACTGACTAAATTTTGGGTTCTAGAATGACCAATATTCCCAACATCCCTTTTGCATGCAAAATGGAAGATAGGCCCCCATTGTGGTGGCATACTAGTGCCTGTGTGGCCAACCTGTCATGCTGGAAAGGCCCTGGTCAGAAAGCTAAGTATTAAGCATGAGTGGAGGGGCCTCCATGCGCGTATCCCTATGCATGCCTACCTGTAAAGTGTGATATGTTCATCACACCAGAGTGTCAAGGCTGGAAACTGAATAGGAGTGCCTCTTCTTTGGGCCACCCTGATCAAACAACAGAGGTGACAGTCACCTCCTTATTGTTGGGGCCATTAATCTCTTCATGGAGGGTACCTTTTTTGGGATCAGGGAATCAGTAGTTCAAATGTATTGATCAAGGGACCTGGAAGTGGCTTTGTGCCCCTCACCCCCCAGCATGTTGACCACCATTGTTAGGTAAAACCTCAGGTTAGCAGGATGCCACCTGTGCTCTGCTGCCTGCAAGTCTCCTGGCCTGTCTTTTTCCTTGGGGTTGGAGGAAGCAGTATGGACTGTGTGTACAGCTTCTTCAGAATGGGCCATGTGAAGGGTGGATGTACTGGTCGCAGAACAGGACCGGGAGGCACGCTTCAGCGAGGTGATGCGGACCCCAGCTGTGGCCAGCTTGCCTGGGCAGGTTGAGAAAACATCTTTATTTAAGAACTGCTTGCTATCAGATTCAATAAATAGCTATTACAAGAGCGAACAGTGGGCTGGGGTAGAGGGGCTGCATTTGAACAGGAACTGTCAACGGTGGTCCAACGAAGCCCTGAGCTCAGAGTTTTGCAGGCTCTGAAATGGGGGCTAAGTTGGAGGTATCTGGTGCCAAGGCAGGCTGAGTCTCCTCTAAAGAAACTAAGGGTCTTAGGCCTCCAAGGCTCTGAACAAAGCTGTCTGACCCATTTTGCTTCTCTCCAGTTTTTAATGCCCTGTTTTCCCAAAGCCTGAGACCACCATATATATACAAGACTCAAGAGGCCCTCCTCCATCTTTAGCTACCAGTACTATTTCCAATGAGCTTCTTGAAGTCCTTGAGGGTCCCTCTTAATTGCACCTGGAGATCCCCTGGCCAGGTTTGGTCTCAGCAAGACAATACCACACTTGAACTAGTAACAGGTGTGAGGACACTACTGTCCCCCTGGCATGCAGGAGCCCTCATTGGCTCTTTGACACTAGGGAAAGAAAAGGTGCCTCCCTTGCTGGGAAAAACAAGCAGAGAGAGCTCCAGTAGCCACGTTGAATGGTTGGCCAGGGTACAGGCTAAGATGGCTTTTGGGACAGCTGAGAGGCAATGTCCACAGGGGAAGGCACTGGTCTGTAAGGACTGTTCTGTGGTGGATCGTCCCCTTTGATGGCTTTTCTAAGCTACAGGGACCATAGCAGATGGCACCTCTAAGGCTTTCCTGTGTTGGGCATTTTGGTTCTAAGATCTCAGCTCTGGAAGGACTCAGCACCTCCCACCCCTCAAGTCAGGACTTGACCCAATCTAGATCCTGCAAGAACACTCAGAATTCTCAAAGGTCACTCAGAAGAAGCCCCTCATCATTCCAGAAGGCTCTTCTGAGCTTGATCCTCTCCTGTTCTTTACCAAGCCTCTCCTTCCTGTCCTGTGGACTCACTGCTCCCCTGCTGTCTGGGTCACCCGCTGTCCTGGATAGCAGAACCATGTTCATCTGTTCCATCAGATGGCACGGAGCAGACAGCTCTGTGTGGTGGCCTGAGTCCTTGTATGTGCCCAACAGAAAGCACCTCCAAGTACCACAAGAGTTATCTGCAGGCAGCTCTATCCCCAGCCCTCAGGGCATTCCTGCCTGCTAAGCTTAGGCAGAATACTTGCTTTTGGCTGTCCCTTTTCCTGCCTCCGTGGTTTTGTACAAATGGATGGAATCCCTAGCAGTTATAACCATAACAGGAGCCAGTCCACCAGCTTCTCCAGCCTGTACAAGGCAAGAGGACCATTGGCCAGACAGGGGCTCTGAGAAGCCATTTCATCTAGCCTTCTCTTCCAAGCCAGTTAAGGTCCAAGGTTTCTGTCAGCAAGAGGCTCTTCCATGTACAAGATGTCCCATTACAACAGCTCATATGTTGGCAAGTCATCTGTGGTCTCCGTACACCTTAGCTAACACTACTCGAAGTCCCAGGCTGCTGGCACAGCTCCACAACCCGCCCTCCCAGACAAATTCTAGCTGCCCAGTGGTGAGGTTTTCCTCTTCCTGGGTCTCGCAGCAGCTTGCCTGCTTTTCATGGACCTTGCTAGAAGAAACATTTAGGGGCTGCAGCCTCCCGCTTCCCTAGCTGGGTCTAGTGCCAAACCCTCACTAGATACCGACTTCTCTGGCGCCCCTCCTCCAGCCCAAGGCAGTGAGAAATAGATAAACCTTGGAAGGTTTCTTTCGGTTGCCCCTTTCTAGGGCCAGCTAGGGCTTTCCAAGGCTAGGCTTGGGCCAAATCCCAGCCAGCATGGGATGGGGAGGAATGCTAGGCCTACTTTGGGGTCATAGGTGAGGGAGAATGATCCCATCAATGAGCCCCTAACACACTTGTATGTTAGGTGCTGGGAGCGGAAGAGGGGGGGTTTGATCTGCTCCAGGGAAGCAGTTCTTAGGTAGGGGTAGGTTTGGGAGTAGAAGGGGTAAGGTGTGTGAGTGTACATCTTTAAAAAATTGTAGTGGGTAAATACTAACATAAACCTGCCCAGGGAAACAGAGCAGGGCTTAGAGTTTAAAAAACCATAACAAAATAGAGCTCTAACTGTAAACTACAGAAACGGGCCACTGAGCAGCAGGGCGGGTGCCGCTTGAGGTGCCCGCCCAGCTGCTCCCATGGGCCTAGCGCATGGACACGGGGGGTTCCTGGTCGTGCTGCAACAGGGTCCTGGAACTCTGTCCTTGCTTTGGCCTCCTTTCTTGGAGCAAAGATGAGGACGTGGGAGGCTTCGGGCCAGCCAGTGCCACTTGCTGAGTCCCCAGCAGAAGTCCTTCTCAGAAGGCTGATGACTCCTGGAATCTGCCTGTGCCAAGGACTGGGCTCATCCATGCTGATCTTCTCATTAGCCTGAACCTCTTGAAGCAGAGGGACTCATCTTCCAGAGGCCTCGGCCACCTTAGTGACCAGGCTGTGGCTGGTCAGCACCACATCCTCCTCCACAGAGCCTCCCACAGGCAGGCAGGAGACTCCGGTGCTTGGCCAAGCCTTGTCTCTTACAGACCATATGATCCTAGGAAGTCCCTAACCCTTTCTGTTAAGTGCAGGGTGTGGGTAAGTCAAGCTATAAGGCCTCTTCAGTTCTGGTAGTCTGGTCTGTCACTGGTAATGTATTCCGAACTCAAGGTAGGCTGCCCCCCTTTATTAACTCCATTTTCTTCTGGGGAATCAAGAGGAGTTGAGGCAGTTTGGGGAGCAGGTGTGGGCAGGCGACGGAGGATATTCCCAGAAGCAGGTAGGGACACATTGATGTTGGCCCTTCTCAGAAGCCTCTCCATTCCAGGACAATGAATGGATGCTGTGTCGAGGGCTGGTGTCCAGGGCCTGCAGGTATGGGAAGTGGAGGCAGGCACAGGTCTGCGGCAGAGCTGAAGGGGAGAAAGTGGCATTCAGCTGCCATACCCTGAAGGGGCTGTGAAGGAGGTGTCTTGATGGGGTGAGGCAACTCCTCAAGACGAGCCCTTTAGTCACCCAGCCGCCTCAAGTGGCTCTGTCGCTCTGTCATTCTGTCTGGACGGTGACAGGGTTGGGTTGGCAGTGCTGGCGGAGAGGGCGGTGCCACCTGGATGGCGAACGGGCCTCAGGCCTTGGGCGTAGGCTGCGGCCCCTTTCCAACAGGTGTTGTAGCCTTTCAACCCTTTTGAGCTCCTATCCTCAGTAGCCCGGGGTCCTGGTTCTTGGCTATGGAGCAGGCAGGACTGCCGGGGAACCATGGAGGACCATGCCTGGACCAGCTGTGCTGCTTCTCCAGCAAGGACTAGAAGAGGTCTGCTTCATAGAGGGAAACTGATACCCCATGTTTTCAGCCCACTGCTGCCTGTGTTCCTGCCGGGCCCGGGACTCTGATCTCAGATGGCAGTGCCCATGTGTGGTCCCAGAGGGCCATCTGTTGATCTGAAGATGTATAATAAATACCTTCCGTCCAAAGGCATGTTCTTTCTGTCCAGGACCCCAAGAGGTCCAAGCATTGGGCCTAGTTTTAGTATGGAAGTCACTGCCCCCTGCCTCCTGATTAAAGAAAATTTCCTTGCATGATTCTATCCTGTGGTAGAATAGAAGTATCCTACCTCCTACATAAAGGGTACTGTTTGGAGTAGGTGTTCAAGCCAACCACTCTCAGGCACAGTGTTGGGCCACCTTGGCATTGGAGGGGGGGCTGTGGCCAGCCGCTATGTCCTTTAGGGTGGGTGTCTAGCTTGGGTGTGGCAGGTGGTGCTGAGATCAGAGGTTCTGGCAGCCGATGAGGATCAGTATCACTGTACAGGAGAACATGGGGCCAGGATGGGCTGGGTGGGCTGCTGTGTTCTCTACCATCATGCTTGTGCCTGAAACCAGCAGCAAAAACGGTGGGGCTGAGTCCTCTGGCACGGACGGAGCCACCTAGCCCTGCCCTTGCAGCGGGACCCAGAGCTCTCGTAAGGAGAAGCACACAGAGGTCTTAAAAGCTGAAGATGGGTGGTGTTCTTGGCCTTACTCATACAGCATTAGCAAGGGCCTTTGCTCTTGGTCTCCAGCCCCTTGCATTCCATAAAAGAGGTGCACACCTTCCATGCCTTGGGGTGCTTCTAGGGTGAGTAAGGGACTGTGGAATAGGCACTATTCATTCTTGCCTGCCTTTTCTCCTTGAAGCGGGGGTGGGGGGGTGGGGAGTCTAGGTTAGAGTTGACTCCTGAGGACAATCCCTTCACCAGGATCTGGAGGACCAGTACTGCTGAGGGGCAGAGACAGGGAGGGACGGGGCAGTACCTCCATTCCGCACGATGTGGACTTCGGCCGGGACACCATCCCCTCCAGGCCCTGTGGTTCGAATCTGTACGAGGGCGTGGCCAATGTCTTCAGGTACTGGGATTTCTATCCAGTTCTTGCTGGTAAGGTGGAGTGTAGGGGTTGGGTGTAAGTCGTTCTGGTACAGCATCTGTGGGACAGAAGATCCCTGGACCGTTGTCGAGGTTTTTGCCTCCTGGCCTTCAATTTCTCATTGGCCATGCTTCTTATTGGTGGGAGGCAAGTCTGCAGGCAGCTACACTGTCCTGTCTGACTCCCAGCCCACCACTGCCCTGACCTCCCTGCGGCTGTACCACGTACCTGTTTTTATAGCCTCTACCGTGAACTACCCAGAGCACCTCCATGTCTCTCCTCGCTCCAAATGCCGCCCTCCTGTTTCTCGGACCCCTTCCTGCTAGGGACTGCAGCTCCCTGTGACTACTGGAAAGATGGGATGGCAGGCTTGTGTGTCCCTTTCTCACCTTGTAGCCGGTGACTGTAGATTCATTCCGGAGAGGAACCACGGGATCCCACTTAAGGCTGAGACTGGAGCTTGAGAAAGTCCAGGAGATGTTGCCAGGAGGTCTCCGAGGCGCTGCCAGGGGAGAGGGGCCTTGGAGACATTGCCGTGTGTTTCCATGGCCACCCCTCACCACTAGCCCTTTCGGATGCCTGCCCGTATAGTAGGAACTCTCAGAACAGTCTGACACCGTGAAAATCCAGAAGTTGGAGGAGGGAGAGATGGCTCAGAGGCCGTGATTTCACTTCCGTATTTCAGCAGGTGCTCTGCCCTGCTTCTGCCTGGTGCAGACCATGTGGCGGGAATAGATCTTACCGGATAAACAGAGGCCCTGCAAGTCCCTACCCCATGACACACACCCTTCCCCATCCCTGGCAGACACTCACGGGGCTTCATGGTCATGGCATCTGCTGAAGGGCTGGCTGGTCCAGTGCCAGCCCGGTTGTAGGCCCTCACAGTTACGTGGTACTTGGTGTTGGGGTACAGGCCAGTGACTCGGGCACTGGTGTCTAGCCCTGCCGTCCGTACTCTGTCAGCGGCTGCTTCTTTGTCCTCGGCTTTCCAGTAGCGGATCTAAAAGGGGCGATGTGTGCCAAAGGCTATGGCAAAGCTTCTGGCTATCCAGTTCGAATGCTTCTCTCCCACTCAGGCTGGTCCTGTGGTAGACTAGTTTGGTAACCTGCTTCCTAGGTCAGGAGATCCAGCAAGCAGGGTCGTGTAGCTATGAGCCCCTAAATCTGTGGGTACTCAACAGAGTGTCTAGTCTAAAGAAGGTGTTCAGTATGGGGTGGATGGAGGAGGAAGTAGGTGGCTAATGAGATGAGCAGAAATGGGAGAGGCGCAGGCTATTGCCACCTCCAAGCCCTCCAAAGCTCCCCTTATCACTTAGGCCCAGCAAGCTCATTCTGGTACCAATAGAGGCCAAGGTCTACTGCAAACCTGTGGCTGCCTCTGCCCCCTACACCTGCAGACCCTGGATGCTGGCTCTCAACATAGTGTTCCTCTTACTCCCTCAGGGGCTACCCTGGAGCATCTGCTGGGACACAAAATACATGTTTGTGTTTATGAAGTAGCCCTGAACACCGTGCCCAATAAACACAAACCCAGTCACCATGGGAAATCAGATCTTAAATGTTCTTCACTAGAATCCAGGGGTGGGGCCATCTTCTCCCGGTCCTTTGTCTCACCTATTGCGCAAAAATCAGGAGCGAAGCCTACAAAGCCCCACCCGATGGCTCTCTCTCTGGCACTGTTAGGCCTGGCTTTCTCTTCTTCCTTCCCTCTTGATCCTCTTGAAGAATTAGTGATTCCAGGAGGGATAACTGGTGAGCTGTCAGAAGTTCCCACCTCCTCTAGGAAGCCTAGCCCTGCCTCTTCCCAGCCCGTTGGAGCTCACCTCGTACCCCAGGAGAATGCCATTCATGTCTTGTTGCACAGGCTCCCAGCTCACGTTCATCTCTGAGGATGAGGACCCCTTGGCCCAGACCTTGGCAGGGGCCACCCTGGGCTCTAGGGAACCAATAAAGTGTGAGCATATGTTCCCGGATCCCACGGAGTGACCCTGATCAGGACTGTATCTGCTTAGGATTTGGGGGATCCCAGGGCCCAAGATGAAGCTCAGTGTTCAGGACGAAGCTCGGAGGACCCCACGTGCACCCCAGGCTTGCTTCTTCTCCCACAGGGCATCCCTTCTCCTTTCCCATGAAAGGGAGTCAAGGTGGGCCAGGCACCAGGCCCAACAGCCCACCTTCCTCTGCCGAGTACACCAGCGCAGTGAGGCTCTCAGGCCCATCCCCCTGGCGATTGTAGCTTCGGATCTTGACCTCAAAGGGTGTGTAGGGCCGGATGCTGTCGTTGGTGTAGACAAAGTACTGGGCGTCAGCGCCAGGCACCCGGGCGGTCTGCCAACTTGAGCTGCCTTGCCTGCGGAAGGACAGCAGGTAGCCGAAGCCGTCTCCGTTCTGGTACTCCCGTGACATGGGCTGAGGGCAAGAGCATGGCATGGGCAGGGGTCATGGGTGCGCGTCCCTGCCCATCCTGCTTGCTCAACCCAGTCTCCACCCGGTGAGCGGCCCTGGGATGCTCGCGCCTCCTCAAGGGTTTCCCGAGAGGCAACAGGTGCATGGGGAGGAGGGAGGGAGGGAAGCTGCCAGGTTCTGTGTGAGACTTCAGTGGCCTTTCTGCTCACTGCCACTGTGGCTGGAGACAAACCAGGGAGATAGGGAAAGGGGCAGGACTCCTGAGAGGCAAGACACCCGCCTGCTTCCATCCCTGCCCACTTACAGTCCAGTTGATGATGAGCTCTCCAGGGGCTCCACCCCCTCCACTGAGTCCCGACGGTGCCACTGAGGGGACTGTTAGGGCCAAGGAACACAGATGTGTCATATTAGTTGACAGTAAGGGGAGAGAAGCTCCCCCAGCCTGTGCCTGGAAGAACATCTTAGATGTCCCAATTTATCTTCCCATAGTCCTTCTGTGCCTGGGTTCAGAGTCAGGCCAAGCTAAGAGCAATTCCCATCTTTGCTGTGCTTCCTTGGGCAAGCTACTTAACATTTCTGGATCCTGATTCTCCTCTCCATATGATAATGATAATGTAATGTCTCTGTCAGGGTTGAAATGAGAAGAATTTAAACAAGGCCCCATCAGCATGTAGTGGCTAATCTCCTGTGTCATCCTCACCCCTGTTGGCTTAGCTAAACCAGAGACCAACTCTAGTTTGTTGAAGTTGATGGGAATAAAGACTTCAAACTGAAGTTAATGCAAACAACAAAAAATGACCAATTTTGTTGGGGGAATTCCAAGATATTTTATTGCAATTTTTCTTTTTTCTGTCTTTTTCTTTTTTTCTTTTCTCTCCTTTCTTTCTCTTTCTTTCTTTCTTTCTTTCTTTCCTTCCTTCCTTCCTTCCTTCCTTTCTTTCTTTCATAGATTTAATTTCCCTAACGTTAATATTAAACAAGACTGAGAAGCGCAAAGATGGCCTCCACCAGCTCACAGACTGTTGAGGCTGGGTCCTAAGTATTTCTGAAGAGCATCCCGTGCTCAGAGACTTTCACTTTGCGGTTATGTAGCTTTGCATTTGATCCTCTGAGGAAGGCAGTTCTGAGACAGAAATCCTGAGGTCCAGAGCAGCTAAGCAACTTATCCAAGTTCACACAGCTAACGCAAAGCCCAGCTAGAATGTGATCTCTGCCCTTAGGATTTAAAAGATCATTATTGTCCCTTTGCATTGTGCTTGTCTGTGCTCATCAGTTTCTGAGATGTTAGAATCAGAGACCCCCTCCTCACCCCATTTCCCTAAGAAGTTCTGTCAGAAACCACACCCTCTGGAATTTCCTAGTCCAGATGGTTGCCAGATTAAAATGAGCGATTCCAGAGCCTGGAGAGTCAGCTTGGAGCAGGTAGGAGAACATGTTTAAGGGCGACATGGAGGTCTACCCTCCTCCGTACACAAGCACAGGTCTGGCCCGATGGAAGGAGGGAGATAGGTTCTTGGCCATGATGATGTCACGTGGTGCCAGGCCTTCCCTGGGAACGGTCAGAGTGAAGCAGGTGCCTCTGGGTGCAGAAGCAGACTGAATGTGTCTCCCTTCCTGGTTCTTGCCTCACAGTCTTCCCTATTTTGGCTCTGACGCACATGCACTTCCACGGAGGGTCACGGGCAGACTTTTATCCTTCCTGCTCCACAGATACCAGCTAAACGGAGCCTGGAGTCAGCTGCTTCTCTAGGCCCCTGCACAGTACATGTGTGTATACGCCCACACAAGAGTATACACATGCACAGACACCTACCTTCCTCATTAACTGATTTCTGCAGTTTTGTACACATTTAAAAATGGCTCGAGATTCTTGTCCTAGGTTCAAAATAGGGCTCTCTCAGTGTGACCCTCCTTCCTTTGTTCAAATAAATCTTTCTGTTTTTAAATACTAAGCTGAACCAATGACTACAGATGTGCCTGCAGGTATGTTTTTCAGCATGGGGTTTGGATCAGGCAGTTTGTCCATGCAGCCACCCGGCCCTGGCTCACATAATCCCCCTGTTCACCAGAGAGCCCAGGCCTGGACAGCAGCTTTGGGACTTAGTTCCAGCCCTTGATAGGGGCTCCCTCTCCTGAGAGTTCTTTCTAGAACCCCAGATACTCACTTGCTTCCTTGGTCCGGATCCTGCTGGAGGGCCCGCTGGGCTCCCCAGTGCCCAGGATGTTGCTGGCTGAAACCCGAAACTCGTAGTCCATCCAAGGTACGAGGCCCAGCACCTGGGCAGTCTCGGTGTTGCCCTCAATGTTGACAGGATCTGCAAGGTGGCAGGGAGGCAGTGCCTGGCACCCATTTATTGCCAGGATGAGGGCGGGTTCTGGGCCTGCCTGACGTTTATATTCTGCACTCATTGTGGACCCTATGCTAATCCCTCAATTACTCTTTGACTGAAAAGCTAGTGCTCTCTGATGCCTCAGGGCCTTTGCCAGTGCTGTGTATCCGTCACTCCACACATGCTGAGCATGCTGGCCCTCTCCAACAACAATGCTTTGGCACAAGCCACGTGCCTCCCCCTCCAACCCTCTCCCTGTCCTCTGGCTGGCTGGCTATGGCTGTTTCCCTGCTTGCCTCGGTGCTTCCTGGAGACAGAGAACAAAACTTAATTTTCTTCGAAGCCTTAGGTTCAGTCTTAACCCTCTGAGCCTATCTCCTGTAGTGCACATAGTGGGGGGCTTTATTAACACCAATCCAAGTAGGGCCTCACGCTTACTGGTCCGAACATGCTTCCACTTCCCTGCAGGCGGAGTGCGAGCTTGCAGTGTGTACTTGGCGATGGGGCTGTGGTTGTCAAAGCCACGACTCCAGCTAAGCTGGACAGTGGTGTCTCCAATGTCTCTTACCACCACACCCCCTGGGGGACCTGGTGGACCTGTACCAAGAGGAAGAGCACACTGGGTCAGAAGTGGATAGCTCCCAATTGAGACAGTCTTCTCCAGACCTAGCTTGGGCTGGCTCAGTGTCTACAGGGGGGCATCAGAGGGCAGGAAAGACTGAGTGGGAGTCCAGAGGATGTAGACAGAGGGGGATGCTGGGTAGTGAGGGGTCTCAGACTTGGAGGCTCACAGAGGCTGTCCATAGAGGGATGTATAGATTTCCTAGCACTGAACCTGGGACTCCTGGGCTCAGTAAAGTCTTCGAGGTGATTCGAGTACATGTTTTTTCTCAAGTTTGGGTTTGGAGAAAACGTTCTACTCGTTCTGGACCCATGAAGAACCACACAGGTACTAAACAGATGTGTCTATCTCTGGGGCTTCTATCAGCATTCAGGGAGGGGAGGGAGGGGGGAGTCAAATAGCCTAGAGCCTGTCCAAGAACTGGGGGTGGCTGGATCCCATCACCTCGGACCAGGACTGTGGCCTCCTTGGATGCCCCGTCCACCACTGTCTGGGCCATGCACGTGTACTTCCCTCCATGGCGTAGCTGGGCATTCACGATAGTTAGGTCCCCAATAGTCTCCTTCTGTGCACAGAGAACAGCATGGTGGGATGAGTCAGGAGGAAGCCCCGACTAGTATTGTAGGTCACAAGACAAAACAGAGCCTGGATTTCTTGACTGCATGTATCCATGCCTTCTGTGCCTCAGTTTTCCTATCTGTTCAATGGAAAGAATCAGCTATTTGGTACCACTCCACCACAAAGTGTGACACGTAGGCCAGTCAGCATGCGCAAAGTTAATGATGGTATTTGCACTGTAGGAGAAGGACAGTAGTGGAGAGAATCTCCTGGAGCACTTGGAATGCAACACTCATTTCTGACTTAGAAGGATGATCCTTGAGCGGGTGCAGGAAAGGCAGCAAGTGTGTAGCCAGTGCCTCTAGGCAGAGGCAGCCCACATCTGTCTTGGGCATGGCCTCGGGGGTTGGGGAGAACTTTGGAGGGCCTGGAGGTGGTGATGGCTGATGACATCTCAGGTCCCTTG
Source organism: Cricetomys ansorgei (assembly GCA_026225945.1). Taxonomy (NCBI): domain Eukaryota; kingdom Metazoa; phylum Chordata; class Mammalia; order Rodentia; family Nesomyidae; genus Cricetomys; species Cricetomys ansorgei. Next base: position 3,428,042 of record JAMJFZ010001789.1, read on the forward strand.
TCTCATCTGGAAGAAGGGAGAGTTATGATGCTTCGGGCCTTACCACACTGGCTCTCCGGTAGTGACCTCCAGGCTTATCGAAATCAATGGGGAAGTCATCCAGGGTCCAGGTGAATGTGAGGTCCATGGTGGGGTCGTGGGAGGCATGGCACTGTAGGGTCAGGTTATCGCCCACATTGATGTCGGCACTCGAAGGAGCTAGAGTGATCTTGGTTGCGTCTACAAAGCAAAACAAGGCTCTTTGGTGTAAAAGGACGGAAAAGTCCCAGGCCGGGGAGAGCTTCTGTCCTGTACCCCAAGAAGAAATGCATGTTCATGAGCAGTCAGATTCTGGAGGCTGGCCAGGGGTGATCCTAAGAGAAACTGAGTTTCGGGGTGGCCTTGGAAGCAGAAGTATAGGGCCAGGAGCAAACAGAACAGCACCTGGGAGCAGACCACAGGTCTGGTCTGGACAGACCACAGTACTTACCACGTACAGACAGGATCCCGGTGCTGTTGGCTTTGCCCATGAAATTCTCAGCAAAGCAGGTATATTTGCCTTCATCCGATCGGCTGATGTTTCTGATGATCAAGGTGCCGTCCAATGTTACAGTCACTCTGCAGCAAGGACAGAAAAGATCTAGCCAACCCAGGGACGCACAGTGGCCAGGGGAAGGTGACTGGCCTCCGAGAAGACACCTCAGCTTGGCACACAGAACCTACCTGGTACTATTTCCCAAAATCTCAGTTCCCTTGCTCCAAAGTATTGTGGCCTTTGGAGCTGCACGAGGCTGGCACGGGATGTTGATCTCTCCCCCGCGGGCTGCGGGGATCAGCCGTCTCACAGGGTTCTGCCTGAAGTCGGGGGCCAGAGCTGCAGGAGAGGGGGTACTCACAAACTCAGTCTTGTAATATCCACAGTCCTCCCTCCCAATTGAGATGTCACCTGGCCATGTGCTAAGCACTGTAAGTGCCACTGGACACCAACCCCTCAAATGGCAGCAACATCCCTAGAGCTCGAGTTCGCCCCTGTACATCATCACATCTTGCTCTACTTTCTCCCTTACATGTACATGCTCCTTCCTTCCTTCCTTCCTTCCTTCCCTCCTTTCTCTCTCTCTTTTTTCTTTTCCTTTTAAAGGTTTATTTTTATTGTGTGTGGGTGTTTTGCTTGCATGTATGTCACCACCTGCATGCAGTGTCTGAGGAGGCCAGGAGAGGGCGTCAGAGTCTCTGGAACGGGAATAACAGTTGTGAGCCACCTTGTGAGTCCTGGGAATGGAACCCTGGTCCTCTGCAAGAGCTGCCAGTGCTCTTAACAGTCTTAACAGTTGAGCCTTCTCTCCAGCCCTCACCTCTCAGTTTTCCTTTTACTCTGAAGTTGCCAAGCCTTTCCTGCTCCTGAAGCTTTGTGCTTGCGTAATATTACCTAAAAATTCCCCAGATCTTTACAAGGCGGGCTCCTTGGGGTCGCACCCCAGTGCGCCTTCCTCAGAGAGCCCCCCTGCCCACCTCTGTACCATCGCTCTACTGGACTTCCTTATGCCATATTTGAAGGGCTATCTGGAGTGACTTTTGTGTTCATTTGTTCCTCTCCCTCCGCTGGATTGCACAGCACTTGAAGGCAGAGAGGTGATCTGTGTTCATTCTTTCGGGGATTTTGAATAGGAATTGGCTGAATAAATGAGTAAAAGAATGAGTGTTGGGGCTGGGGAGATGGCTCAGTGGTTAAGAGGACAGACCGTTCTTGCAGAGGACCTGAGTTCAATTCTCAGTGCCCACATGGTGGCTCACAACCGTCTGTTAGTCCACGTCCAGGGGAATCAACACTTTCTTCTGACCTCTGTGGGCATGTGATATGCATACATACGTGCAGACATTCATACACATAAAAAAATACAGAAAGAATGAGTCTTTGTTCAGCCTTATTAAAACTTAACAAAGGTTCCTCCTGTCCCTCTTACAGTAGAGAAAGCACGCCTAGCAAGCTCAAGTGGCTGATGTTGCTTGGTCCCTGTCAAATGAGGGTCAGGCCTGTCACAGTTCACCCTTCTCAGCTCATTTCCCCTCAGAGCAGCGTTTAAGGGCAGGATGAAGCATTTCTTAAATTGGGAAACTGAGGCATAGAATCAGGTGTTGCCACAGGCCACAGAAATGAAGGGGCTAAATTAAATAAAGACCTTTCTACTGTAGCTAGTGTCTGCTTTACCCATCCATGTTCTTGGAGAACTCTTAAGTCTAGTGTCCTGAAACTGGTGCTACTCAGGGGTCATTGAAAACCAAAGGAAAATTGAAGACTGTCTCTCCCCCCCCCTCTCTCTCTGTGTCTCTGTGTGTGTCTGTGTGTGTGTACATGCATGCAGGTGCATGCATTCAAGCATGTGTTCAGAGAACCAAGAGCTTAGACCCACCCAACCACACTTGCACACTCGGAGTCTGTCCCCTTCCTCTGGTTAGACCCTCCCAGCCACACCTGCATGCTCTGGGGCTGTCCTCTGCCTCCTGGGCCCTGTACCTTGCACTGCCAGCTCTGCACTAGCATAGATGGTACCATGCTTATTTTCTGCCACGCACTGGTACATGCCGGAGTCCTCCAGGCTCAGCTTAGAGAATCTCAGGTCCCCAGCCACGACCTCCACCCGGTTCTGTGTAGAAAAGCCGAGGCAGGGTAGGGAGATTAGGACTGTTGGAGGACAGGAAGAGGCCAGGGGGCTACAGAGGCTCTAGGCCAGCATCCCTCAGGGTGGGAGTTCATGAGTGCAGACCTACCTCAGGGCTGCCTTGTATCTTAGGCCTCCTGGAGGCCAGACTTAAAATCACATCCCTGTTTGGTGTTGGGATCCCAGGTCTCTGTGATACTATACAGCTGACCCACCTGTGACCATGTGACTCTGGCAAGGGAAGAGCATCAGAACATCCTGAGATCCCCCCCCCCGCCCCCCGGGTTGGCCCAGCAGGGTAAGGGGGCCAGACAAACAGAAGAGGGTGGTTGTGTGGGACGATGCCCTGATTTCCTACCTGGGAGGCCAGAGGCTCCCCGTTTCTCAGCCAGCGCACCATGGGCCGAGGCTTGCCTGCCGCTGCACAGCCCCAACGCAGGTTGGAGCCAATGTCAGCTTCTGTGTCTGAGATCACCTTGAGCCACTCAGGTTGAGCTGTGTGGAAATAAGAGAGAAAAAAACCTGGACTGCCTGGGAGAAGCTTTAGGCTCCTTAAATAGGAGATTGTAAGACTGCAGTATTTGTAAGTGGCAGCAGAGGGCGCTGCTGGTATTCGGGGATGAGAGGACAAAGAGAAGGGGAGAGGGGGCGGGAGGAAAGCTGGCACTCTAAGGTTGTGCCCCGTGGCTACTTTAGCAACTAAATCATTTGAATGACTTGCGTGCTTTTTGTATGTCCCTGCTGAGCTCTGAGACGAACTATGCTTAATAGTCCTGGCAAGAGCCAGCAGTCTTCCAGTCTCTGGATTTTCATGCTGTTTGTCGGGAAGAAGGGAGGCGTCCCCAGCTCTGTACCCTGCACAATGATGCGTCCCTGCACGGTATCGCGGCCCTTGGAGTTCTCTGCCTCACATTCGTAGGTGCCCTCGTCTTCAAAGCTCAGGCTGGGGATCTGCAAGGTGGGCTCCGCCGTGGCCCACTGAGGAGACAAGGAGCCATCCACTTTGCGCCACTTGATCCTGGGAACAGGGCTGACGGGAGAAAGAGCCAGAGGGGGTGAGTCGGGTTGGGCATACTCCTCCTCCTCCTCCTCCTCGGATGTCCACAGATTCTACACTCACACTCACAGGCCCTCCTGAAGCGCTGGTCAAGGTGAAGGGGACTCTTGTTTGGGGGTGGGGTCACAGAGGGAAAGAGGGTGCAAACAAGACTAGGAACATATATGCAGGAAGAGGCAAGAAGATGGCGCCCCTGTCGCAGGCCTCCATCCCCAGCCACAGCCGGGAAGCAAGTGCAGTTGATTTTCTACGCACTCTGTACTCCAAAGCCAGCTTGCTGTCTCACCGCAGTGGCCAACAGCAGTGAACTGGGTCTTTACAGGTCCCCTTTCGTATCACCCTACTTTTCCAATTACCGATTTGTATACTAAAATGGCCTAGAGAACCACTGAGTCTGGGGGGGGGTCAACGTGTTACCCTGCCAAATGCTTCTTATATGTGTTTTCTGAAGGCCCAATAACTTCCCACACAGCAGTGGCCGAGGAGCCCTGCTCTAGTGGATCCTCTTTCTGGGAGAGCAAGAGAGAGAAGGCTTTCCATTGTAGTTTTGAAATACCTAATGTAACATTCGTGCAATACACATTCAATGCCAAGCATTGTCCTGAGGGACTGGCGTGTACTGACTCATCTAGTCTTTGTAATGGTCACAGGGCAGGCACTGTTACCGATCCGGGAGCCGAGGCTGAGGTGTTAGGCAGTTTATCCCAGGTCTCCCAGCCAGCAAGTGGTGACACTGGGCTTTGAACCAGCAGGAGGAAGTCTGAACACTGTGCCTCCTGCCTCCAGCCCCGGCTGCTCCTCAAACCGCCTAGGACTGCCATTTACTGTTGGGAAGACCATGTGATCCCCTCCCATGCCTATAAAGCCCTCATATGTAATGGCAGAACTGGTTCCATTAGGTGGTGGGTGATGCCTGTTGTGTGCCCAGAACCCTGCGAGCATACTGACTTTGCCCTCTCTCATTCTGGGATTCCTCCTGCTTCTGGGGGCCTTTGCAATGAAACTCTGCCTGGTCCCAGGGCACTCTTGTCCCTCCTATGGTACTTACTTCCCAAAGGCAAAGCACTCCAGGGTGACCTGCTGCCCCACCAATGCGTAGGTCTCTGGTGGGAACCGGGCTTTGATGCTGGGAGCGAAGAGCCGGGGATCTGGGAAGAGAAGAGGCTGTGTGAATCACACGCAAAGGACTCCAGGCAGGTGCTTTGTATTTAGGGTCTGTGCCTTCCAAAGTCCACAAATCTCCAAACACAAATGTTTGGAATTTCCAAACATTCCCTTTCTCCTTAGGGCCTGGGGCAAGGGTCTGAGACCTTGCAGCAGGACCTCATACCCTCTGAGCTACTCTTCTTGGACCTGGGGGAACTCCATTTCCCCAAAGAGCCCATTAACTCTTTCAGCCCCCTCCCCACAGCCCCACGATCCTGACCTTCCGCAGCCAGGTTGAGCTGTGCAAACTTGCTGAAGACACTCTTGGTGGAGAAGTCCATGTGACTGGTGGCCAGACAAGAGTAGTTGCCCAGGTCTGAGGCATTGGTCCGGGCGATGTATAGGTTTCCTGTGGTCTGGGACACGAAGTGACGTCCATCCGTTGGGATGAAGTTGGGGAACTCATTGAGCAGCCAGCGGTAGGACAAACCTAGAAAGGAAGGAGTTTGAGGAGACTAGGATGTTGGGGTTCACAGGCAATCTGGGTGGGACCTCAAACATATTGTATGCCCTGCCGTCTCATGAGAGCTAGCAGCTCAGCCCTCCTCAGGATGCTAGGTACTGGGGACACTCTCTCAGGTTCAGCCAGGGAATTGCAGAGCCATCAGGGCTCTGCATTTGGGGCTTACCATCTGCCTCTTCTGAGCATCCAGAAGTCCTTTCTAGTACACTCCCCCTCCCCAGCCCAGGATCTCCACTTACCTGGGTAGTGGGCAGGCGGGTTACAGGGCAGCATCACTCCCCAGCCCTCGTGGGTTTTCACTGGGTCTCTCTCCTCCTTGGAAAATTCCTGCAGAACTGGAAATGGAGAGCAGGGCTCAGGCACCATCTTCAAGCCTGCGGTTCCCCAGCTCCTCCTCCATGGGTAAGAAGCAGTGTCTAGCATGCCATTTGTGGGCAGGAAAGCCTAGATTGAGGTTGCCACTTGTCCTTCCTGGGCACCTTCTCCTGGCCCCATCTACCCACACCCAACATCTTGGTTCCCATGATCTCACAGCCAAAGCGGAGGACCGCCTCCTTGCTGACGACAGTGCCCACTGGGTTTGAGGCTAGGCACTGGTAGACACCAGCATCCTGTGCCTTGGTCGGGCTCATGATAACCAGATTGCCCCCCATCAGCTGGTGACGGGAACCGGGCTCCAGGTTCATGTCAGTGCCGTTCATCTTCCACCTGCCGCAGGGAGGAGAGACAGTTGGGATGGGACCTCAGGCCAGAATGGGTGGAGCCGATGTGATGGGAGCCTGCATGGTCGCCCACGGCTGGGACCTCACCTATAGGTGGCTGGAGGGCTAGCTCGAGCACGGCACGCCAGTGTCACCTGATCCTCTGTGGACTCCTCTGGGAATAACAGGCCAACAGGCTGGTCTTCAAAGACAGGTCCAAAGGTAGCTGAGCTTCCCTGGGCAAAACTCCATCCTGCAAACAGGGGTACCCCTGAGCCTCAAGGTCTGAGACAGTCGAAGTCCAGTGTCAAAGGCATGCTGCCAGCAGAACTTAATGGGGTTCTTAATGATGCCCCGTTTTCTGCACTGTGTAGTAGCTGGGATTTTGGAATGTGGCTAAGGAACCAAAATTTAAAGTTAATTTTAATTAATTTAAATTTAATTAATTTAGATTGGTGGACAGGTCCCATCAATTCAAATTTGCATTGTTAGTCACCCACCTACAGTCACTTATTAAGCACTTGATGTATACCTAGCACTGGACTGTGAAAATGGATCTGTCCCCTTCCTTGAAGGACCTTGAAGCCCAGGGAAGGAAACAGACAGCAGATGGTGCAGGGTGCCATGTCCCAGAGTGCTTTAGGAACAAGACACCTTGAGACCCTCAGGGAACCTAACGTAGGAACTGATCTGCAGCTGTGACACGTGAGAAGTCGCCCGCTGGAAACGGGGACAGAGGGTATATGTTGTTGGAGCCCAGTGCTCTTCTAGGGCAGTGTAGCCCAGTGGAAAGTTCTCTTTTGGGAGCTGGACTGGGCCTGGCTATATTGCCTTGGGCAAGGTACCCTGAGTATTAATCTGATGTCTTCCTATGAAGGTTCATGACGAGATCCAGCCAGGAGAAAACCAGGAGGACCTGGCACAGGGCACAAGCTCAACAACTGGCTTTTAGACCCAACTAGGGCCAGGGGCGGGGGGAAGGGGGGCGGGACACGGAAGGCTGTCTGTCTGTTGAATGTGTGGTAGCAGGCAGACAGGTGGCTGTTTTATAAACTGTGTCACATCTCCGGAAAGAAAGGCCCAGTGGTCACCCAGCCAATCTCAGTAGGTCAGGTGGTGTTGCTTAGCCAATAGGCTTCACACTTGCCTTTCTCAGCCCCACTCAGCCACGGCCTTGCTTGGCACACACCACTGCCCTGTCTTACCGGAACAGGGTCCGCAGGCAGGGCACTGGACAGTACTTCACACCTGCATGGGCGCAGTGTGGGCTTTCCACTGTGGATCAGATGGGAGCCAGGCCCCCTAATTGGCTCCTACCTCTCATGCAGCTGATTTCAGACCTTCCTTGTTGGGTGGGGGTGGGAGTGGGGGATGGGAACTCCATTAACCAATTAGCGCCTTCTTTCTGGGCACATCCAGCTGCCAGCCTCTTCCAAGCTTGGTCCCTCTGCTGCAGCTGAGGTCTAGCTCTGGCCTCTTGGGAGTGCGGGGCATCTGTTAAGCAGCCCTCTGAATGAGGAATGAGGTAGGAGGCAGGACTTCCAGAATAGCCTGATGAAGACTTCCCTTGAGTCCAGTTCCTGTCTCCCCCCAATCCCTCTCCCACAATGAGGTGTCACTCTCCTTTGCTGTTGCCCGGGGCCTCAGAAGTACTGTCTGACAGCATCATTTCCCCCTGGAAAGCCCAGCTTAATCCGGAATTAATGATGATGGTGGAGAGTAGGGACCCTGTCTCAGCTGGGATCACCTGGAGAGGGGAGCAGGAAGGGGGAGGATGGAAGGGAGGAAAGGAGGGATGCAGAGCCCTTGGGCTTCTGGGAACCACCTTATACAATAGCAGCTTCCAGGAACTCAGTCTGGTGGTGGGGGCGGCAGAGTGGGGCCAGGCCACCCTGGTACTTTAACACTGCCTTTCTTCTTGAAAAAGCTTTTTCCCTCTACATTCAGCCATGGGCACACCCTCACACCCGCCCCGGGTATCCACATGTACACACTTCTGTGTCTCACCTGCTCGTGTTCTTACGATATCCTCATATCTACATACGTTCCTATATGGACGCCCCTCTAAGCCAATCGAATGGCCAGATGCACATCTATGCATACTCCTCTCCCAGCAGCAGGGACAGCTGCCACTAGCCTGCCTGCTCATCCTGTGTTTGGAGTAGCTTTCTTTGTTGTTAATAATCAAGTCACGGTAACAGTAGTGCCATTGAGCCAATTGCTTTCTGTTCGTTGCCTGATAGAATACACCAAACTCTTTCTCACAGTGATCTCATAAAGAGAGGGACGTCTTATCTCATTAATCCGAAACTTAGACAAGTTTAATAACTTGTCCCGCCTCAGAGCAAGGGAGATCTGCCTCATCTCCAGCCCAGCCAGCGTTCTTAACCACAGTGGCCATGATTTCTGACTTCAGGTTTTGGAACCATCTGAGGCCCTGGCTCCACCCCAGAGCAGCCCTGGAATCAGAAGTCTGGGAGTGAAACCCAGGAATCCAGGGTATGAAAGTATGCTTGTGAAAGGGGCTGGAGTTGGGGGCATCAAGGTGCAGGCTGTGCCTTGCTCACGCCCGCACCCCACAGCATCTGGTCCACAGATACCCTACATGCCCCCTTCCCCTCCATAGGTACAGAGAAATCTGTATACGCCATCTCACAGGTGAGCACTCACAGACACACAAACTCCTGGGCAAAAAGGCAGGAGTCTTCTCTGCTGTTACTGTCCCACATGCTCCCAGTCTCTGACCCTGTTGCTATTTCCCCCCTAAAAAGGCATAAGAAATGTTGCCGTGGAAGGAAGGGGCCAGAGAGATGCCGTGTGAGGGGAGATTCAGTGCCTGTCCTTGCCCTGGGGTGTGAGGGGTCCGGAGCTCTATTCTAGGATCGGGTCAGAAAACCAAGAACAGAGCGGCACTTTCCAGGTCTCCGTAAGGAGTAGACCTAGGATTGGGCCACACGTAGGAGAGGGCAGCTCTGGTCTTGGCTGTCTGGCTATTGCCTTCTGATCCATTTGGGTCAGAGTACCCTGAGGGATGCTCACATCCCTTGCTTCCAAAAGGAGCTGTCCCCAAGGGAGGGGTTGCTGAGGGCCCTCTCCTCTGGCCCCTCTCAGTGGGAGTCTCTTGCTTTGTGCAGTCAGAGCTTCCCACCCTGGCCATTCCTCCAGTGTGGTGGGCCTCGAGGCAGATACCTAGGCCCCGGGGGCAGATAGCTAGGCCCAGGGCTCTGGGAGTTAGCTCCACTTCTCAGAGCCTCATCACGACGTGCAGAGTGGATCAGAGCAGCAATGACCTGGTGGGACTTCTGTGTGTGCCAGCCCATACTAGGATCTAGAGGGCACGGCTTGTCTTGAAGGGTTGTGGGTAAGAGGTAGGGTCTAAGCTCCGGGACTGTAGGGTGGGTGCTCCTTCTCCCATGGAGCTCTTTGAGGGAAAAGAAACTCCTGTTGAGTTGAGTTCGGGGCACAGGCCCAGCCAAGTGGTAGCCAGGTAGTCCCTCAGTACAAGCTCTGGAGATAGCCAGGTTGGCAGCTCTGTCAGCTCCCATCTCTTCTTTCTCCCAGCATCCCCCCGTCTCTAATCTGAGAGTAGCACAGAGACAGGACCCTCTGTCGGCAACTGCCCTGCCTCATCTGGTACCTTTCTGCCTCTCCCATCCAGGTTGCCTCAAGGAAGCCCCTCAGCATCCTGAGGAGAAGCTGTTGTCCCCTGGGGTCCAGGATCCCGGAGCATTCTTCAAGAAACATTCCTGGACACGAACGATTGAAGGTATCCCATGGCCTCTGGTGTCCAAGGTGGCTACCGGTACTTGACACATGGCAAGTCCAGTCGAGGGCATCATTTTCATTTGAGTCATGTGTTAGCTCAGGGGTCATACTTGGTGGTGCCCACCACACCGTGCAATGTCATTCTAGAGGCCACAGCTCCCACGGGTAGCGTGGAGATCTGGCTGTGCCACAGTGTGCTGTGTGACACAGGATACGCCACTCAGCTTCTCTGGGTCATTTTTTCCCCTCTGTCTTCAACATAATAGAGATCATTTCCTTTCCTTTCAACTTCAAAGGTAATGTAAGATCCACACATAGGAAGAATTTAGCAAGGAAATGGCCCGAGCGATGCAGAGGAATCGCCACTTAAGCTCTAGCTGTGATTTAATCACATAATCCTCTTACCTGGGGAGGAGACCAGGGCCGTTGTGGCCAGCACCACCAGCAGGAAGCATGGCTTTTTCCTGGTGAGTATTCCCATGGTTGGTTTTCTAGGCAGAGGCGAAGTTCAGAGGAGAGGAGCCCAACTCCAGGAGAGTCAACTAGAGTCTGGGAGACACCTAAGGAGACAGAGGATGAGGCTCTGAGCCGCTGCCCCACCCGCGCCCCACCCGTGCCCCAAGCACACCTGGTTAATAACTTGATTTCCTGCCTGGGCTGCGGAGCACAAGCACTCATCTTCCTCGGGTCCCAGAGGAGGAGGGGTTTGGCTATTACCAAGGAGCTCTTCCAGGGCTGAATGACTCTTGCTGCCCCCTGGGAGTCTGGCTCTGCCCAGTGCCCCTCCCTCCAGCCAGCAGGTGCTGATCAGGAAGTGAAAGCAGAACTAATTGGGAGGCAAGAACCCACCTGCCCACTTGCCTGCAATCACCATCCCTCTGTGTAAGGAGGAGCCCCCAGAGACTGGGGCCTATGCCTGGGAGTCGGGGAGCTGAGGACATCTTCCTCTGGTACCTGGGGATCAGGGCTCTTCCTCCCACAGCTGCCTGGGTGGGGGCCACTATGTCCCTTTGTTGCTGCACACTCTCTGAAGCAGGACTGATTATTTTTCCCCAAAGTTAAGGGAAGCTTCATGACTTATCTCCCCACCCCAGGCTCAGGTGGGGTTGCCCAGGTAAAGCATCTAAATGCTTTGCATGGAGTCATGCATGACCTTGATCCTATCAGCCACACTCCCACCAACATGGGTTGATGGCCCAGCAGCCTTCCGTGCTGCAAGCTTTAACACAATTCTCAGACGAGCCTCTGTCTTGCACTGGGATAGTTGAGACTTGGGAAAATCATCCTGGTAGGTCACAGAGAACAGGACAGCAGCTGGGGAGATGAGATCCTCCTTTGGAGAGGCAAGGGCCAGGGACAGGGTCACCTCCTTACCTACTCCTCCTCAGCTAGACTTCTTGACTTCTGGGGGGCAGGAGCTCCCAGGAGCTCTCTTCCAGGTGTTCCTCCCTCTAGAAGCTGCCACATGGCCAGGGCAGCAGGCTGCAGTCTACCAGCCTGCCCCGCCCTCCTGCCTGCAGAAGCCTTAGGGCCAGGCAGGGGCTTTCCGTACTAACTGGCCATGGAGCCCTCTGTCTTTGCATTTGAGTCCCCTGTGAAAGTGTCTTTCTGGTTCTTCAGCTCTGGCTCTCTGATGCTTCTAGAGCAGTGATTCTCGATCTTCCCAATGCTGTGACCCTTTATTCCAGTTCCTCATGTTTTGGTGACCGCCCCCCCCCCACCATAGAATTATTTTCATTGCTACTTCATATAACTGTAATTTGGTTATGGTTATGGTTAATGCAAATATCTGATATACAGGTAGTTGAAGGTGACCCCTTTGAAAAGGTCATTCAACCCCCAAAGGGGTTGCGATCCACAGGTTGAGAACCAGGGGTGCAGAAGAACATGGGCTCAGGATGTTCCTCAACTCAATCCCACTCCACTCAGAGAAAAAGCCCCCAGCCCTCCTGCAGATGGCTCCTCCCCCTGCCTGCTTCCAGCAGCCACAGGGGACAAGGGCCCTGGGCTGGTCAGGGGTGTGTGGCAGGGATGCCTGGCAGAATCAAGAAGCAGGAGTTGGAGTCTAGAGCAGAAGCACTTATTCCCCGTGTAACCCCAGTCACACTTCCTGCTTCTTGTCAGGAAG